>CAUYRH010028453.1:0-40156 GCA_963574655.1 Perodicticus potto
TTAAACATAATATGTACAATAAAATATTCCAATTTTATCATCATCTGAACTGTATCAGATTATACTTGAAGCTTCAAGTTTTTGGAGATATTACATACACCTGACAGCAATTGTATTTCCACAAGAATATTTAGAATCACCAGCACCATGGACTGTTATCTGCGTACTTAAAATTCTTAGACACTTCATTAGGTAGCTTTTGTTGCAGAATAAATCACCTCAAAATTTAGTGGTTTATGAAAGCAACCAATTATTTAGCTCACAATTCTGAGAGTGAGTAGATTGGCCTGGACTCAGCAGGTAGTTCTGCTGATTTGGGCCAGGCTAAGCCGATTTTGGCTGGGTCTCAATCTGGGATGTGCAGGTGGTTGCCAGGTAGAAGAAGGAGAACTGAGAGGTAGCTGTGGGAGAAGAGGAGCTCCATTTTTATTCCTTCTGTTCTCTTATCTTCCAGCAGTGTCGCCAGACCATCCTTACCAGTTATAGGAAACCGAAACAAGAATTCTCTTTTCATGCGCTTGCTTATATCACTTTTGCTACTGTCCTTTAGGTCCCAAAAAGTCACTTCTCAAGCCCAGTGTCATTGTGGGAAGATTGTCCCTAAAGAGATTGTTGTAGATGGTAGTGCAAATATCTTGGACATAATTATTACAAAATCTACTACAGGAATCTGATCATTTTATTTTATTCTAAATACCAACCAATCAACAAACAAAACATTTACAAACTTGAGAGTGGGTCCCACAGAGAATCTTGCATCAGTGATTGTTCTTAGTAGATGATTGATAAACGCTGGCTGATTGCAGTAAGTACAGTATTTGGGAAAGACCATAACTTAACCAAACACATCATAGAACTGCTGGAAAGGATGGACGGGATGGCAATATCATGCATGAAAGCCAGTTTTATTAAAGTGGGAATTAAGATTTATAGAAAAGAGTGTAATGCATTGGAGGTCAGTGCTCCTGTTCCCCAAATCCAGCTGATTGGTTCTATTACTTGGCTGAGCCAGAAAGTTCAACTGATTCACTGTGGTAATTGAAAGTAAAAATGAATGGAAACGGGAAATAAAACTGGATTGAATGGCACAAGAAGCAGGAATAGAGAGCAAAGTAACTTGCACAAGTTTAAGGATAACAAAGAGAAATTCTATGTAGGAAGGAAGAAAAAATTTTGAACAATTGCAAAGAGAGTTGGAAGTGGGTCCCTCTCATGATGGAGAGAAGGTGGGAGATGGGAGAGAGGCCCAAAAGCCTGTAGAGGTATTAAATACTCTCTCCATTTGAAATCGGTTGCAGGTCTTTGAAAGGCTTCTCTGTGCCACCAGGCAGTATTGCAGTTTTCAACTGGTAATTGATTATGGCCTCTTTATATTGGTCATTGGTTACCTGGGTTACCTGATACCCACATTTTCATGGGCTCCTGGTTCAGCAGGCCCGGTTTGCAGCCTACCCTCCTTGAAACTCCTTTCTAATGCCATTTCTTATAAGGAAAGAATAGTTCCTTAGAATAGTTAGTTAATGGAGAATCCAGCAATCGAGGTGAAAGATTTGAATTCACTGAGAAAAGTTACCAACGTCAGTACTGAAAATATTATATTAAAAAAGCAATTGTTAGTTTAAAAACACAACATAATCGATTTGGAATTTGAGAGATGAGCATAAGGTGTGTGCATATTTTCTTTAATATTATATCCCACTGAAACCCCTATGGTTAGCAGGGTGCCTGGAACAAACAAAGGACTAATTTCTTTATATTTTAAGTGGCTTAACTTATTACTTTATTTTATATTTTGTTAAAACATGAGCCTTAGTTTCCATTCACCGGGTTTTATTTAAAGTTCAGTAGCAGACTATAAGAAGCTTGTTTTCTACCTGCATGAGATTATATACATATTATCTCAGGGGCATGTGAAGTGGGCTAGTTCTTGGCCTGTGGTGCTCCCCATCGCTGTGACGCCTCCAGTTATAAACCCTGCTTCTGAGCCCTGGCTCTTCATCCTCTGTGAGACAACATTTCTCAGGGCAGGGAACGGTTGCCTCCCTGGGAATCTTCTTTGCCGACTGCAGCCTCCCTCACATAGGTCATTGATCTGTTTCAAGGCCAGAAGCTCCCAGGGGAAGACTGCCTTCCCTCCTGAGGGTGTTACACAAAAGTGAGAAGCAGTTCTTTGTGCTGCGAAAACCAGCACTTAGTACAATAACCTAGATTGGCTTGAGAAAGTTCTTTTCCTGCCTTTGGCTTTAGAACCATTCTCCTTTTCTTTTCAAAGCATCAGACAGTAGGCTTGCCCTTACGGGACTCTTTTAACATGTAAATAAGCTGTTAGGCCTTCCTTCCCCCAGACAGCCAGTATGTTCCTCAGGACACCGAGTGATCATGTCCCCTTTACAGTGGGGCAATGAAGCAAAATATTTTTCAAAATGTTAACAATTTTGTCCATAGTTTAAAGGTTGGGATAAAATCAGGATTAGAGTCCCGATCTTATTACTGTTACAGAATTTCCGCTACGGGCTAGTTCTACTGCTTCAAATATTTTTGATTGAAATTTCAAACGGGCAATGAGCTGATGATATATAAAACCAATGCTGATGCTTTTACAGGGAATATGCTATAATATGAACCCTGGGAATTAAAATAATTTAGCATGTTTATATAAAGAATCAAATTTTGTCTCATGTGAAAACATCTCTATGTAAATCCTGAGCACGTGGTCACTGGGAGGGCGACCTCTCATGTTAACGTGACCTGACTTCTGTTTTTCCTTCTGCCTCCTGAGCACTGGGGTCTGTGGTGAGTGCGGAGAGACAGCAATGATTAAGACAGACAAGGTCCTTGTTTCCATGGAACCTATAATCTAGTGAGAAGATAGATATACAATAAAGAGCAAACTTCCATGGAAAGAGATAATTGCAAAATGTGCTGACTGATGTGTTAGGGTGAACTAAAATAAAATCTTAAGGCTCCTCGTTCAGGACTGACTGACTGGACCCCCTCTTGGGCAAAGGGACTCATAAAACAGAGTTGCTAACCCAGAGACAGGAGATCAGACGGGCCTCATCGTGCCCCCTCCCCTTCTTAGAGATGCCTTTGTGGCTCATTAACAGGCCTAGGGCTATCCAAGGCCTATTTGCAGGTCCTCAATGTACATAACAAAACACTTGAGTGTTCCCAGTACTTTTGTCTCCAGTTAACAAACCATTTGTCCTAAGCTTTCCTTTTCACTGTCTGCTGGTGTTTTAGAGGAAGCCTTACTCTTTCAGGCAACTGTCACCCAAAGAATCTTTATTTATTTATTTTTTTATTAAATCATAGCTGTGTACATTAATGCAATCATGGGGTACAATGTGCTGGATTCATACACGATTTAAAATATTTTCATCGAACTGGTTAACATATCCTTCACGGCATTTTCTTAGTTATTGTGTTAAGACATTTATATTCTACACCTAGTAAATTTCACGTGTACCCTTGTAAAGATGCACCTTGTAAGATGTAGGCGTGGTCCCACCAATTACCCTCCCTCTACCTGAGGAATCCTTAATCCCCTTATTACCTGTGGGTTTAAAAAGTCTTTAAAACCACTTCTTACCACTTACAACCCCCGCCCTCCAGATGTCCCACCTTTCTTTGGCCAAACTAATATATGTTTTCCACATATTGATTTATAACCCCACCTGTAGTTCCTGTCTCCCTAAAATGTATAAAACCAAACTGTCAGCCCACCACCACAAGTCCACTTGCTCAAGGCTTCACGGGTGTGGCTCCTGGTCATGGTCCTCAAAATTGGCTCAGAATAAACCTCCTTGAACTATTTTACAGAGTATGTTTTCTTTGTGGTCGATAGTAGAAAGCGGCAGCTTTAGATAGAAAGGTGGGATGGGGGAAAGTCTTCTGTTCGGGTCATATCTGAGTTCACAAGTGCAGAAAGAGAAAGAGCCTGACAGGACGATTCGGGGATACGAGCAAAGGGAATAAATAGCAAGTACAAAGTCTTGGATGTAAGAATGAACTTCGTATAATTGAGAAACAAAAAGAAAGCATCATCTAAAAGACCACGGAGATGGTAAAATGGTCAAATAGTTGAAAGGGAGCTCTGTTACCAATGTCAGTTTGCAAAGTGGGAAGAGATAATCTCTGGAGTGGACCTCAGGGTCTCTCTTGGAAGGAGGAAAGGGTGAGTTTTACACCTCAGAGGATCTTAATGACACAAAAGACTCACACATAGGAAAGAGTTTGGATGAAAAGCCATACATATTTATTAGGGCTTCATGCGCATGTTCAGTGGGTAAACTTATATAATATTTCCCATATTCAGTTTGGGGTAAGGTTTTGGCATTAAAATGACAGAAATTTGGTCAAAAGGTGAATTGTAGGATGCAAAGACAATTTGTGTGCCGTCTCTATAAGCCAACAGAAACTGTCTTGAGGGCTACAATTGCTTACAAGGAAAGAATGTTTGTAAGGGCTGTCCACTGTCTGAGAAGGGGCTCCAAGGAAGGGAGCTTTTGAGGGGTGAGGGGAGGAAAACCTGGCCTGCGAAGCAGGAAGTCTGGAGGCCATAAGAACATGGACATGAAGTCACCCAGGTAACTAATGACCAGTGAAAAGAGACCATCAATGACCAATAAAAAGGGCAATACTGCCTGGAGGCACAGAGATGCCAAGTACCCCATACAAGCATTAATGTATACATGACTATGAATTTACGATTTAATAAAAAAAATTAAGAGAGAAAGACTTGCAGCCAATTTCACGCGTAGTATTTAGCACCCCTGCAGGCCTTTGCACCTTTATCTCTCCCTTACTTTCTCTTCTTCGTGAGAGGGACCCACTTCCAACTCTGCAGAAGTCCTCTAAACTTTCTCTTTATTCTTCCTAAATCCCTTTTTATCACCACGAATGTGCGTGGGTGTCTTTTGCTTCCTACCCTCACTGCCTGTGCTGCTCCAGTTTTATTTTCAGTTTCCACTCACTTTTGCTATTGGTTGCCGATGTGCCTCGGTTGAACTTTCTAGCTCAGCTGAGAAATGAACCAGGTCAACTGGTTTGGGGAACTGAGACCCCCTGGCCCCCACCACTGTCCAGTCAGAGTTGTAGTAGTCTGGGTTGTAAATTACATTTAGGAAGGGTTTGACAGTTAACAAGGGTGTGGCTTTACTTGTTTCAATAGGAATTTAGAATATTGCCTTTCCACCTGAGCCTTCAACCCTCAGCGCATAGATGCTTCTTATTTCCTTAACCTTTAGGTTCATTTTAGTTTAGTCTCTTTCAGATCACAGCAGCCTGGATATACATTTTTTGGATAAGAAAAGTCCCCTAAAATATAGATTATGAGATGGTAAGAAGAGTCAGGACAGAATTTAAAGTATTTAAAGTATTATCTATTGAAAAAATACTTTAAATTCGGTCCCGATTAAAACATAATAAATTGCCATTATACTCAAAATCAAAATTCCTGGTCTTGAAACTTAAGATCTCATGTCCTAGCTCTTCTTACCATCTCATAATCTATATTTTAGGGGACTTTTCTTATCCCAAAAATGTATATCCAGGCTTCTGTGATCTGAAAGAGCAGGTGGTATGCTGGCTTCTGTTATCTGTGGAGAGATGGACAGGGGTCATGGGCAGGGGTCAGGCACAGCTGGATTCACCTGAGAATGTTTCCCAGGAGACAGAGCTTTCCTGGCTCCTTCTCCTTTTTATGGGGCCTTTGGATGGATGCTGGTGACATTTGTATGAACAGACATAAGTAAGGACCGTTTTTCTTAATGGAAGTTACCTTAGACACCCATGACTTCTAGTTTGATATCATCTGCCTAGGAAGGCTATAAACAAGTGTTCAGGGGACTCGTCCACCCAATGGGAAATAGAATATGCACTGACTCCTGCTGGCAAGAAACAAATTTGCTGCAGCAAGAGTGCTTAGAACTTTTGAGGAAGAAAAAATAGAAATAGAAATTTTTCCAGAGTGGTGCAAAGCTCTGCAAAACACCCAAATTTATTTCAGGGCAAAGGATGCAGCCCAACTATTCCTACTTGTACATCAACCAACCTGCTCAGGTCTTCAAGAGATAATTCTGTGTTTCTCTCCACACGATGATAGGCAAGGATTTATTAACACAGATTGGCTACCTGCTACGTGTCAATTGAGTTGTAATTACTTTACATGTAGTAATCCATTCGCTCCAATTACCATCACATAAGACAGCTATCATCATTACTATTTTACAAGCTAGAAAACTTGAACTCTAAAAGAGAGAGAGAGAGACTCACCTGAAGTCATCTAGGTAGTTAGGGAAATAGCTGGGATTTGAACCCGACCTTGACTCTGAACACACTAAATCTCTTGGAATAGAACCACTATGGAGGAAGGATTGCTTTACTGGGGAGGTGGGTCGGGGGTTAGTGCACAGAAATCAGCAGATGACACCCTGCTAAGGGAGTTTCCGGTCATTAGTCCACCCCTCCAAACACCCTGTTCGGCTCTGCCACTTAGTTTATTCTTTGATATGTTTTGTGCCCTAAAGCCTCTGAGTGAAACCTGCATTTGATCTTTCATCACTGGATCACAATAGCTACCCTTTGTACTTTACAGCTCAAAAGCATTTTTAGACCCATAAACACTGTTCGCTCCCAGCTTTTATCTTTCTGCTTTTTCGGGGACACTTACATCTAGATGCCCTGGAAGCATATTCTAGTTTAGGAAGGAGGGAGGAGTTTTACCATTTCAAAGGGTAAAAATGAGCAACTTTCGAGAAAATCACAGCTCTCGTCGTGACGCTCTACCAATTTAGTACTCATAATAAGAAAGAGCTAATATAGCTTTGAATAGAAGTTACCATATTCATTGGTAAGTTATTTTTCGGTGCTTTCTACTCTGCTCGGATACTTGGCCTTAGCTTTTTGGCTTTTATAATTACAGTTCTCTTTTGAGGAGGAAAAAATAGACATAGAAAATTTTCCCAGAGTGGTGCAAAGCTCTGCAAAACACCCACATTTATTTCGGGGCAAAGGATGGGGCAAACTATTCAGTTTTCCTTCCACTTGTACATCAAAAAACAAGTTTTGAAATAGAGGGTCCGCAAATAGGAACAGCTAGAGCCCCAGGCTGCCACTTGCTATGTTGGTGGGTAGTGGGAAAAGTGACAGACTGAAAAGCTTTAAGAAAGAATGGAAGAAAATAAGTAAAGGCTCTGTAAACAAATAGACAACTTCTCTGACATTCTCTTGCATTTCATGCATGAGCTCAGGGCAGTGCATGGATTAGTATGTTTAGTTTTCAATTCACTAGCTGAGGTTTGCTATGAAGCTAAAAAAAAAAAAAAAAAAAAAAAAAAACAGATGGTATGCAATTATTCATGCCTTACGAGGAAACCACTCTGACGACAGGATTAAAATATGATTGTTGATTAGGAATCATCATGGCTCCTGAAAAAAAAACATACTCAGTAAAAATTAAATCTCTGGTTCTTTTGAATGCTTGATAATCCATCAAGCGAAGGCAAGGTTAAAATGTCAGTGTCATTAGCTGTGAGATCAGATGGCCCAGGCTATCATTTTTTCCTTTAAAGTCTGCCAATTTAAATAATTGCCATTATTATTGTTACAGTATAGCTTTCTAGTGTATCTCTGTTCTCAGGTAGCCTTACAGTTGTTAACAGATTTCTTCTATCCCCTCCCCCCTCAAAAAAAAACCCTGATTTTTTTCCTCATCACTGATGTGCTCATTCAAGTGGATTTTGCTTTTATGGGAATTTGCAAATACATACTACATAACTTTGCCATTGGTGGATGATTAGCACATAGTATACTAATAGATTTCATTAGAAATAGGAGTAACTTAATGACAACCCAGTAAGTGGTCAGTGCCATGAAGTATACTTCTATGAATATTCTCCTTTTTACAATAACGTGCTGAAGTGTTATTGACTGAATTGTGCTGTCTGCAAAATTCATAGGTTGAAGCCTTCACACTCAATTTGTGCTCCGAGATGGGACCTTTAAGGAGGTAATTAAGGTGAAATAATGCCTTCCAGTTGGTTCCTAACATAATAGAACTGGGGTACACGTAGGAAGAGAAAGAAACGTACAAAAACTACATGTGTGTATGCCCAGAGAAAGGAGCCACGAGAAGACAGAGCCGGGAAGCATCTGTCTGCAAGCCAAAGTGAAAGGCCCAGACACAAACCACCCCTACCGGGACCTTGATTTTGGGCTTCCAGCCTCCAGAAAAATGAGAAAATAAATTTCCACTCTCTAAGCCACTCAATCTGTATTGTTTTGTTATAACAACGCAATACACAAGGTAGATATCAGTGCGACCACTCGAGAGAAATGAGAACAGAAACTTCCCCATCAAAGCCCAGCCCAATATGTCCTGTGAGTGTCCGTTATGGAAATCAGCCCAGGCTCAATGAATCTGAAGCCCTTCCATTTTCAAAGCCCAGATTAGCCCTCTGTATCCAAAAAATGTCTTTTAGGAACGAAAATTCTTCGAAGTTAATTTCAGTTGCTTCTGAGGTATGAAGATTTTGAGATAAGGGATCAAAATGTATGAACATCTTGTGTTGTTATCTTTATACTACAACAGTACTTAATTCTACTTTTCTGCTTCTTCTAAGACAAGAAAGTTCAGGATTCTGGGGAATTTTGAAAGGGGTTTTGATTATGTAATTTATACCTTCAATGTTCTAATGTTTATTAGTAACTTACTAAATCTCAGGCAGTATTCCATTATTATGGCTGCAACAATTACAGTACAAGCCCTCTCCAAAGAGTTCCGAGGGGTCACATCTATGGCAGAGAGAAGAATAAGAGTAAGATAGATTAAACTTCTGTGGGTGGAAATGTGGAAGAACTAGGCTGATGGGTAGAGGCAGAGGAAGCCATCCTCTTGATGCATTTATTTAGATTGGATTTGATGAAATATTTTAACAATTAGGGAATGCAGGTAATGAGGCAAGGGATAAAGGACAGATAGAAGATGTGGATATCTCAGAGACTACGCGTGCAGGGAGACCACAATGTGTGTGGTTCAACAGACCAAAGTCTGTTGAAAATGGCAGCACAGGCCTTGGGAAAAAAGGGTAAGAAATGTCTTACTGAGGCCGGAACTTTCCAGCACAGAGAGCCTGTACAAAGGTCTCTATGGACAAACGAGCCATTGAAAGATGTACTGGAGTAGTAAACACAGCTGGCTCCAGGAAAAGAGGAACAGCCTCTTAGGGCTCGATAAGGGGAGCAACTCCTTTCTCCCCCACTCCAGGTATGGGCGTGGTGTCAGCCTATCTGCCCCACAGGGGCCCAGAGACTCAATTGCCTCCCATGAGAATGGTGAGCCTGGTCACACCTGCTGACTGCTTCTGCATCCTGCGTCTGAGTCCAGTTCTTTGTTCTCTGAACCACAGCATATTTCTTTAGTTTATGGTTAAGCCGAGAGTGGAACTGTAAAGTTGTAATAGTTAAACAGTAGCTTAGTTTAAATTGCAAGTGCCACAAAGGATAATGACACATAGTGCAGGGGTTTTGCTTTCCCCTGTGATTATTCCTTTGCTGATTTACTGATAATGTAAGTAACAAATACTGAGTTAACCCAGAGCATGGGGCCTTCACCATCTCTCTCGTTGGTAGCATTGGGCCCACTCTTTTTAAATCTTGCTCTGTCCCGTGTGCTTTTATTTATTTCATTCTCTCATCTCCTCTGAGCTTTCAGGATACCCATGGATTGCTGGGTGGTGGGCCCTTATGACATGCTCTTCTAGAAGAACTTCTACAACATAATCCATTGTTCTTATATTGTAGGATTAGTATCTTTTAATTTTTTTTAATTATTATGAATATACAATAGTTGCATATATTTATAGGGTACATGTGATATTTTAAAACAGGCATGAAAAATAAATTAATCCAATCAGGGTAATGGTGAAGCCTTAGCTCAGGCAGTTAGTCATTTCTCTGTGTTGTAATATCCCAAGTCCACTTTATTTTAAAGTATACCTTAACTTATTGATGATTATAGGCACTTCATTTTGCTATCAAATATTGGTTGTTTTTTCTAACTATAAAAATGTATTTTTGTACCCACTAACCATTTACCCTTCATACTCCCCACTCCTTCCGTCTACCCTTCCCAGCCTCCACTAATCATTCTTTTTCTCTCCACGTGATCAATTGTTTTTAATATTTATTCCCACGTATAGTGAGAACATGCAAGGTTTCTATTTCTGTGCTTGGCTTATCTCACTTGATATAATCTTCTCCAGTTCAGAATTTGAGAAGAACAATTTTGAATTTTTTGCAGTATGTTCAAAGTCCAAGCAGACATGTGCAAGTGCTCTTCTCTCTCTCTCATTTTTGTATTTTATAAAAATATTGATCCGGTCTGTAATCAGTAGAAAATCAAAGAAGCAAAAATACAGAAAAAGTCACTCATTTCAAGTAGATTAAGCAACAGTGCTCTATATGTGACATCTGAATGTACCTCAAAATGAGAAGACAAAAAAACATTCCACTGGCAATCTGTGTCCTGAAACTTTCCACGTATTTGTAATGTGTTTACTTCCACTTAGGTCAAAAGCAAATAAATTGTATGCTAGATTTCATGTCAGCTCCTGACCACATTCCATGTTAAGGTAAAAAGAAAAGATTCATAGTTAACTTTATACAGACCAAGTCCTTTTCATATGTTAAGTATCTTTTGTCTCAATCATTAAAATAAAAATTGAATAGAATGTTATGATAGGATTGATTTCCCCCTAGTTCATATTTAAATCCAATCCCCAATATGGAGGTATTGAGATGTGGTACTTTTGGGAGATGATTAGATTATAAGAGTCCCCCACCCCCACCCCGTCTCTCTGTAATGAGATTCGTGTTCTTGTAAAAGAGGCTGAAAGGAGCTTTTTTGTCCCTTCTGTCAAGTGAGATCACATCTATCAGCAAAGGGCCTCCACACAGTCTTGAACCTACTGGTTCCTTGATCTTGAATTTTCCAACTTCCAAAATGGCAAGTAGTACATTTCTATTGTCCACCAATTATGCAGTCTAAGATATTTTGTTATAGTTGCCAGAACTGACTCGCACAGAGAGTATTTAGGCACCTCGTCCTCAGGCTTAGTTTTATACAGCTCCAAGGCGATTATCCAGGGACTTCCGCTTATGTTGAAGTTTGGCCATGAGATGGACCAATCAGGAGCCTATTCTGTTTTGAACGATGGAGCCAAGTAGAAGGACGGGGAGAAACATTTTGAAGTCTAATGTCTTCAGGTCATTCCCCGCATATTCTTTTCTGTCTTACTCAAGATAGGAATGCTGGGAATTCCTGGGTACAAAGTCCCATTAACTAAAAGACATCATGAATCCTAATATGTCCCTAAGTAGCACAAAGTTCAAAAGTTTGTTACCCTTTGGTAAGTTTATAGAAAAATTAATACTATGTGCATATCTAAGAAACATTTTCACAAATAGCCAATTACCAATAATTTTTTTCTTTTCTCAAATTTTAACGGAAGTTATACTTTAATGTAAAGTGTTCCTTCTATGCAAACTTAACTGTTTATACAACTTTAATCTAGCAAGAAATTAGTTCTTGCAGTTCTAGTCAAAAAGGAAAACTATTTTATTTTCTTTCTTTTTTTTTTTGAGACAGAGTCTCACTATGTTGCCTTCAGTAGAGTACCGTGGTGATACAGCTCACAGCAACCTCTAACGCTTGAGCTTAAGCGATTATCTTGCCTCAGACTCCCAAGAAGGTGGGACTACAGGTGCCTGCCACAAAGCCTGGCTACCTTTTTTTTGTTGTTGCAGTTGTCATTGTTGTTTAGCAGGCCCGGCCAGACTCAAACCTGCTAACCCCGATGTATGTGGCTGGCGCCCTACCCACTGAGCTACGGGTGAAAACCCAAGAAAAACTCTTCTACCATGTTTTTTTGAGTACAATCAACTGTCTCATTTTTTTCTTCATCTTTCTGGAACAAAGGAAAATACATTTTGTTTTTTTGTTTATTCGTTTTGGCAAAATTTGGATACAGTGTAATATCAAACTCACTAGAATACAACCATAATAAAGTATTCTTTCTTGAAGGAAATCACTTTAAAGCACTTGTTCTTCTTTTCTCAGTTTATTTATTTATTTTTTGAGGTAGAGTCTCACTCTGTCACCCCAGGTAGAGTGCTGTGCTGTCATATCTCACAGCGACCTCTTACCTTAGCCTCCCAAATACCTGGGACTACAGACCCCGCCACAATGCTCAACTAGTTATTCTATTTTTAATAGAGGTGGGATCTTACTCTTACGCTTGGCTATTCTTTAATTCCTGAGCCCAGGAAATTCTCCCAGCTTGGCCTCCCAGAGTGCAAGGATTACAGGAATGAGCCCCTGTGCCTGGACATTTTCTCCAACTTTTTTTTTCTTTTTTCACTGAAAATTTTATAAAGTCCAATTTAAATTTAGGATATACTTGGTCTCTTTATATAGACATTTTGATACAATTTTAGCTATTTTACCAAGAGAATAGCCCTGAAGTGCTAAAATTCATTTGATTTTGAAATGTCGGAATGTTGGAGCAACAGCTTGGCACTTTTAATGTGGATAGATGATTTTCTTCTTTAAGCAAAATATCATCAGTTATTTTATTTTTATGAGTACTTAAAAAAGGTATTAAAAATATTTATCTAGCTATGACCTAAATCCTGGTGAAAGTGGATGCCATTGTGCTATGGTTTGAATGTTCCTCAAAGGTTCACAGATGGGAAACTTAATCCCCAGTGCAAGAATTGGGAGGTGGGACCTGACCAGAGGTGACCGGTTCAGGAAGGTAGAGCCCTCATGAAAAGACGAGTGTCATTATCACAGAAGCATGTTAGTGACCAACAGATTAGGTTTGTCATAAAAGTAAGTTTGGCCTGACTTCCTCCCTGTACACTCCCTTTCCCCTCAGTGACGCAGCAATAGGGGCCCCACCAGAAGATGCCAGGACTGTGCTTTCAGATTGCCCAGGTTCCAGAAGAGTGAGCTAAAACAATTCTGTTCATTATAAGTTATGCAGCATTAGAACTAAGGCCCAGTGCAAGATGGAAGATAGAAAATAAAGTTTATCAAATGTGTAGTATTTTAATTTCTATAAATCATATGCCAACTCGTCAGACTAACAGATGACTATGCTTAAACGTTGCTCTGCATCTTTTTCTTTTCTTTGTTATCCAGAATAGCATGAAAAGGAAGAAAGAATGTGAAGAAATGGAATGCTAGTGTGATTCAGGAATACCGTTGTCTCCCATTTCAAAATAACTGTGCTATATTTAAATCAATAAAAGGTTTGAAGTTTTCTATCCCAGGAACCCAAACCCAACTCAGCATCTTGGCTTCATTATTAGTATTTGCTGAAACCTAGAAACTTGCTCAGCCTCTCTGAACTTCAAGTTGGGAATAATTTATTAGTGTAGTCATTAAATGAGACAAAATATGAACATATGTAAATTATTAGGCTTTATATAAACAAATAATGTCTTATGCATTCTTAAAGTTTATTTCTATTGCTTCTCCACATAGGGTTTGAAATATTTAATCATATTCTGGCCTGGTGATAAATGTGTGTATTTTATTTTTACATTGTTGTCAGAGTACAGTATATGTGCATGAATTGCTCTGTGGGTGTTTGTGTTTTGCTTTGTTTTGTTTACAGTGAGCTCTGAATTAACGGTTATATCTTTATGTGTCATTTTTTCTTTGTGATAAAGAATATATGTATTTTCCATGGACTTACCAGGTACCTTCTTAAATATATTTACAATTTAATACGTTCCTGCCAATGTATCTGATAAAATTATTTTCCTTAGTCTCTACTTTTCAATTGGCTGCAGTCAGAGGTAAAGAATCAGGATCTAAAATATCATACTTCCCCAAATCTGATGGAAGGCATTTTCAGCAAGGTGCCTTTTCTCCCAGCAGTTTTGGTATTCATTGGCACCTAGGGCAATGTAGAAAAGACAAACATCTGTCCGCTGCTGAGAAGCTGAAGGATTTCATTGCCCTCATTTAGTAAAGAGACTCCATGGAGAGCAATGTGATATATCTCAATCTTTTCAGAGAAGCACATTTTGACCTAAGATTATATATGTCACAGACACATTTTCCCCTCTAATGTAACACAGCAGGAGGCAAGGTTGTGGTTTCTCTCTGCTGTTGAGACTTATCAACTTACTGATTTCCACGACTTACAACACCTACCTTGAATGCACGTTTCTATCCATCTCAGACTGCTGGAGTTGAGATGAACTTAATGGTTCCACAGATCATAAATTGTAGTAATATTTCTTAGGTGTGTTCATATGGATGAACCTATTGGAGGCAGCATGTATTTAAAAAAAAATCTATAGACTAGAAAGACATGAATGGGTCTGGATTTCTTCAATATAATGAACAGTATAATAAACGGGAATTTGCTTCTATTGGCTAAGTCACTTAGTAAAGCTACTCCTCTTTCAGGAACTTTTCACCTGTTGGTCTTTCTGCCGGAAAGCCCTTCTGTTCCCCTCGCTCCTCGATCCCTTCCCTGCAATGTCCTGCTTCCTTCTAAGCCTCACTGCCACCCTCTGCCTCCTCTCCTGAATCTAGTTTCCTGATACTTGGTCATCAGCTTAAGCAGAGGCTTTCCCTGACCTTTCATTGTCACACATTTTCTCACTGAGATTTAATTTCCTATGAAACTGTACACTGTTCATCATTCAGGCATACATCATAAACTTTATAAATGTGGAAATACAATGTCTTATTCGCCACTGGATTGTCAAAATCTAGTAGGATGTTGGCACAACGTTGTTCTCACTATATATGGCTCTTGTCTAAAAGAGCAAATTTAAGGTTCTTTGACTTTAAAGAAAATGCCACGCTGTCTCCCAGAAAGAAGGGCGAATAACTGACAACTTATTACTCTTGGTATTATTTTTGAATTGGTTCATTCTGGATATTCAATCTCTATAAATTAAACCATGCTGAAAGAGAAATGCTGGTTTAGGGCATGGGACAATGCTGGATTAACTATAGTTTTATCACTGACAAACTATGAGCCTTAAAAAATGCATTCATCTATGGAGTCCTGTGTTTTGGCACCCACAGATTGGAAAAATAATATTTCCAAATAATATTTTTGAGACTTTATGGATAAATATACTCTCCTAGTCAATCTAAATTCAAGATTCTTAAGTCCAATTGCCTTCTTAAAATTTCCACCTGCATATTTAACAAGTGTCTCAAAATAACTTTTCCAAATATGAATTCAATAATTTCCCCAGTGTTCCCCCATCATTTTTCCTACAATTTAGAATGTGGCAATTACATTTCAGCAATTGCTTCAAATTAAAAACTTTAAAATTATAATTTAATAATATAATTCAAATTTCACAATCCACAGATAGTCTTTAGGTTTATATTTTTTAGCTTTAAAATGTATCTAGAATCAAAGACTTTTTTTTTTTTGAGACAGAGTCTAATTATGTCGCCCTCCATAGAATGCTGTGGCGTCACAGCTCACAACAGCCTCAAACTCTCTTGGGCTTAAGCAATTCTCTTGCCTCAGCCTACCAAGTAGCTGGGACTACAGGCACCTGCCACAATACCCAGCTATTTTTTGTTGCAGTTGTCATTGTTTAGCTGGCCTGGTCTGGGTTTGAACACACCTGCCTTGGTGTATGTGGCCAGTGCCCTAATGACTGAGCTATGGGTGCCAAGCCCAAAGTCTTTAAACTATCAAGGACTTTTTCCCTGGTTTACAAAACCACAGATGTCTGGCACACTCACTACCTGTCTTATCTACTCTCCATCAATTTCCACCTCACTCATTTCATTTCAGTTTTGTTTATTGCTGTAACTTGAACATTCCAAACACCCCATACATCAGAACCTTATTCTAGAAAAATCTTTCCCAGATATCCATAGACTGGATCCTATTTTTCTTCCCTGCATCGGCTCAAATGTCACTTTGCTAGAGAGAAAATTCATGGCTATTTCTTATAAATAGCCTTCCTCTCAATATCAAACTTTCACTGTTTTTTTTTGTTTATTTGTTTGTTTTCTTTTACACAGAACTTTCAACAGAGTGACATATCCGATATATATTTATTATTTATTATTTATTTTTCTCCCAATAGGATGTAATCTGGAACTTGGAAACTCTTTATTTAAGCACTTAGGGATTTTCCTGGCAACAAGTACTCAACTTTTTTAATGAATAAACATTTCTGATACATAGAAGATTCTCAGTAAATGTCAGACTTTATTGTAACTGTTCAGGCTTTGGGTTTATTTCTCGGCTCTCTGTTCTGTTCTCTTATTCCACATGTCTGTTTTCATCCCAGGGATATATGGTTTTGATGCCTCTAGTTTTGCAGTATAGTTTGAAATCAGGAATGAGAAGCCTGTAGCTTTGTGCTTTCTGAATATTTCTTTGGAAATTCAGAGAGTTTTGCAGTTTCATAGGCTTGTTTTTTTCTATTTCTGTAAAAAAAAAAAATAGGAATTTTGATAGGAAATACAGTAGAATCTGTACAAGTTGTCAATCCACAGGGCTGTAGCAAACTGGTCAACATAAGGAGCTCGGCCTATTGTACTGATATTTACATGTGGTGCATTTTCTCTCTAGGAAATCAGCTCAACTTAAGGAGGTGGTCAATGTAGGGGGGTGATCAACTATCGAGGTTCTATTGTATATGAATATGTAGATTACTTTGATATCACAGGCATTTTACCAATAATAATTATTCTAACACAATAACATGAGATAGCTTTCTTGTATTTTATCTTCTTTAGTTTCTTTCATCAATATCTTCTTGTTTTCAGTGTACAGATGTTTCACCTTCTCGGTTAAATTTATTTCTAAATATATTATTCTCCTTAATGTTATTGTAAGGGATAGTTTTCTTAATTTTTTGTGAATAGTTCATTGGTAATGTATATATGGAAATGCAGCTGACTCTTAAATGTTGACCTTTTATTGGACAAGTGTTCTAATAATTTTTTCCAATCGTCTTTATAGTTCTCTATAAATAAGATTATTATGACATCTGCTAACAGAGATAATTTAACTTCCTTTCTGAGTCCCATGACCTTTTTTCTTTTTCTTGCCTAAGTACACAGGCTACAATTTCCAATATTATGTTGCATAGATACTGGGAGAGTGAGTGTCCTTTTTTGTTCCTGATTGTATAGGAAAAGCTTTCAGATTTTTACCACGGAGTCTAATGTTATTTGTGCCCTTTATTATGTTTAGGCACATTTTCAGATGTATATTTTGTTGAAAGTTTTTTTAAATTATTTCTTAAATCACAACTGTGTATGTTAATGAATTTATGAGGTACAATGTGTTGATTTGATATACAATGTGGAATGTTTACATCTAACTGACTACCATAGATATTGTCAAGTGATTTCTTTCTTTTTTTTTTTTTTTATAGAGACAGAGTCTCACTTTATTGCCCTCGGTAGAGTGCCGTGGCATCACACAGCTCACAGCAACCTCCAACTCCTGGGCTTAGGTGATTCTCCTGCCTCAGCCTCCTGAGTAGCTGGGACTACAGGCGCCCACCACAACGCCCGGCTATTTTTCTGTTTTACAGTTCGGCCGAGGCCAGGTTTGAACCCACCACCTTCAGTATATGGGGCCAGCACCCTACTCAATGAGGCACAGGCACCGCCTCAAGTGATTTCTTTGCATTGAGATTGTCATGATTTTTACTTTTCATCATACTATCTACTAATATGGTGTATAACATTTTTTGATTTATATATGTTGAACCATCCTTATATCCCAGTTATAAATCCCACTTAATCATGGTGTATAATCATTTTTAAATATGAAGTTGAATTTGATTTTCTGGTATTTTTTGAGATTTCTTTGCATCAATGTTCATAGAAATATTGGCTTATAATTTCCTTTTCTTATAATTTCTATTTCTAGTTCTGGTATGAGGATATTGTTGCTTGTAAAAAGGGTTTGGGAATTTTCTTTCCCCAGAGCATGCCATTGCTTGTGTTCTGTAAACTCTCTCTCTCTCTCCCCCACAACACATTCTGCAATAGATAAAACAAAACACAATAGTTGCCCACCTGCTCCTCAGAATCCCTTTCCTAGACTTATCTGACGTCTACATCTTTTCCATCATCAGTTGTAGGACATTCTGATTTTTTTCGTAAATTGCCTATTCTGGATTTATCCATTTTTATTACTGATCATTGAAATTGTTTGGAGATCTTGTGGAAGCTCCAAGATGAAGAATATGAAAATAATTCAGTTGGGATTATTCCAGACATAGTTTTAGATAAACTTCTGAAGCGTTCTTTACATAAGTCTTTCCCCGAGGTCCCTGTGGTAGTTGCGCCCCTCCCACAGGAGTTGTGTCACATACCCTTACGTTGTGCCATTGGGTGAGAGTACACCAATCCCCTTTCTTCTTCCCCGCCCCCACCTTGAATTGAATTAAGTTTTTCTCTTGTGTGCATGGGTATCAGTTCATCTACTGTGTTCATACTAGTATTGAATACATTGGATACGCTTTTCCATTCTCATGGTACTTTACTAAAGATATCAACCTTTATTTTCAATCTTACCTACCTTTAACATGTATCTTATGGTTTAATCATATTTTTGTATAAATGTACTTCACAGGAAGCTAATGCTCATATATATTTAGTTACGGTTTTGAAAATCAGTGCTATTCATTTAAAAAAATAATAATCTTTTTTGTGTAGTTCTCCTTGGTGGTCCTATAATACCCCGCATCCACATTAAATTACATCAACATTGCCCATTTTTTAACTTCTAAAAAAGCACATTTTAATTATTATTCCTCTTTGGAATTACACCAGATGCCACATAAAAATGATTCTGATTACATAATTGGAGAAATAAAAGTATAATAAATTTCTTTCTTTACACGTATAAATGCCTCTTCTGTATGTAGACATTATTTAAATTGATAAAGATGAAAATACCTTGGGGGAGGAAGATTGCCATGTGAGTAAAATTGATAGCAACCTAATAGTCTCAAAGTAATTTCAATAATAACAATGATATTTATGAATACATTCAGTTTGAACTGAAACTGTATGCATTTGTGCATTTAATTTCAGTAGTTCCTCCACATTCAATATTATTGTCTCTAAAACTATCTTTTCTATTAAAAAAACTGAGGAATATGAAACTATTCTAGCTACAATTATAAAATACATTTCATTAATGCAAATTGCATATGCTTTTTTAGCATTTTAAATTCCTGAGTGATTTGGAAACTTCTGACATCTCAGTCTCCACTGCAACCCCAGAGAAAATGTCCCTTCATCATTTTGACAATAGGAATGATTTTGTAAATACTTTTTGAATGTATTTCACAGGTCAGCAGTCTCAGTCTAATATAGATCTACATCTTAGATTGGATCATAATTTGTTTCCTGCTTTTACCTTCACCCTGACATGCGATTTCATATAATTAAACAGCAAATCAATAGAATTCTTGTGGGTGGGATTCTGCAAAGAAAACAACCTGTTTTCTACGTAATTATAAACTCATTAAAATAAGAACATGACATTTCCAAAGTGCTGATTTATTCTTACCAATCAAATTCCACTGAAAGCTAATTGTGGGGCTTACTGTCCTGAAAACAATCTTGGTTAAGGAAAAGCATGCACAAACAAAGTCACCACTAATCTCATTGGACTTAAGGAGCCTACTAATTTTGTCCTCCAAAGAATAGGTACAGCATGTCACAGATATATTTTCTGCCATATTATAGATGATATTACCACATAGCCAAGAAATCTATAAAAACAACAAATATATATATATATGAATATATATAAAATACTCTCAGAACAAAATTCTTTAATTATATAGATAAATCTATAGATAATTCATAATTTACATATTTGGAAGACATTTTCATTTGCTCATGTTTATTTTTTTTCTCTGATTTCTCTTTAATCAGTTAGTATTTTGCTTTTTGAGAAGAAAACAATAGTAAAGCTGGGTGACTTGACCTTGATCAAACATGCAATAAATGAAAGAAAAAAGAAGCCTGGGTGCAATGGCTCAAGCCTGTAATACCAGCAGTCTGGGAGGTCAAGATGGGTGGACAGCCTGAGCTCACAGGTTCCAGACCAGCCTGAGCAAGAGCAAGAACCCATCTCTAAAAAAATAGCCAGGCATCGTTTTGGATGCCTATAGTCCCAGCTACTCAGGAAGCTGAGGAAAGAGAATTGCTTGTGCCCAAGAGTTGGAGGTTGCTGTGAGCTTTGACACCATAGCACTCTACAGAGGGCAACAATGTGAGAATCTGTCTAAAAGGAAGGAAGGAAGGGAGGGAGGGAGGGAGGAGGGAGGGAGGGAGGGAGGGAGGGAGGGGGAGAGAGAGAGAGAGAAAGAAAGAGAGAAAGAGAGAAAGAGAGAAAGAAAGAAAGAAAGAAAGAAAGAAAGAAAGAAAGAAAGAAAGAAAGAAAGAAAGAAAGAAAGAAAGAATTTAAATACTGCTATGGGGTACCATGTCATGTTTTGATATATGCATACATCATGGAATAATTAGACCTAGCTAACTAACACACTCATGACCTCACATATTTATCATTTCTTTCCTGTGAGAATATTTAAAAATCTACTCTTAGCAATTTACGAGTACATGTGTAATATGTTACTATCCATGGTATGCACTATGCTATGCAGTAGATCACTAAAACTTAATCCTTGAGTCTAAATGACACTGTGTACCTATTGATTAACATCTTCCCTTTTTCTATCCACATCCCCCAATTCCTACCTCTGGTAACTGCAGGAAGAATGGGCACTGAAGACTTCATTCTTGGCAAGGGAAAACACCTCCAGAAAAAGGGAAAAACAGAGACATAAGCTGAGTAAGGTGGAATAAAAACAGTTTAGCTAGTTTGCTTTTAAACCAGCAGTTAAATTATGTGAACAGTTCCTGCTTGTCCTAGAAGTCTTGCCTGTAGGGGATACAGCTTGCAAACTTCCCTGCTGGGTCTGTAAACACTCTGAAGAAGAGAATGGCCATAGACAAGCTACGTGAAAGGCCTGAGGGTAAACACCAATCAGTCCATCCCCTATCCAGTCAATAGTCGAAACAAATACCCACTGTGGGGATTATTATTATGGCCAGGGCAGAGATCAAGGGAATAGCTCAAGCCCTGAAATATGGGCAGGAGAAACTGTACCCTTCTCATAGAGGAAGATGCCTCTGGGCTGGAGATAGGAGGAACATTCTTCTCTTCCACCGATTCTTCAGAGGAGCCTGATGCTGGGTGGGGGGTGGGGGCATCTGCTCCACAGAGAACTTAAGGGGATTAACCTCCCCCAAGGAATCTGTGTGTGTGACCACAGACGGGAGGCTGCCCCCACACGAGGCTCAGGTTTCAGATTTCTGAAGGCTGCTCAAACCCTTAAAGTGAATGATTATAGATGGAATAAGAACTAACATGCTTACTCAGAGAAACTGCTGACTTTTTATTCTCTTCCTCAGATTACCCGCTGGGCTAAATGAGATAATACCCTTCAATAAAAGCTGAGTGGAACAAACACTCAGGGCCATTTGCTGGAACCCCACAAGCTAGCAGTGGCCCCCTGTGTTTCCCACAGTTGAAAACTCTATTTTGCATGTCCTATCTCTTTATCTCTTGTGGCTTTTAACTTTACTTTGTTTTCAGTTGATTGCTGCCAGTTCCACAGGTCTTAAAGGACCCTGCCCCCAGGACAGGATCCCGGCAGTAACCACTATGCTTCTCTCTCCTCGTGTGAGTTTAAATTATGTAGATACTACATGACTGAGCCCATGCAATATATGTTTGTCTGTTCCTGAATTATTACACCAAGCTTAGTGTCTTAGATCCATTCATATTGTTGCAAGTGACAAGATATCTTTCCTTTTTAAGGATAAATATCATTCCATTGTGTATATAAGCCACATTTTCTTTATCCATTCATCTGGTCATGGCAGCATTTGGGTAAATTCCATTGCAAATGATGCCACAATGAATATGGGAGTGCAGGTGTGACTTCAACATATCGATCTCAAGTCCTTTGGGTGTGTACCCAGAAGCAGTATTGTTGGTTTATGTTCTGAACAGCTATTTATATTTCTGGAAGAGTGACAACCCAGTGTCTCTAACTATTTGGTTACACAGTGTACCTTTTCACAGAATTGAATAGATTCCATGCCTGCGATTTCCCTGATTCAGTCATAAACAGAAACTTTTCAAAGGGCTCCCTGTTCTGGGACTCTCATTGGGATTCTATGGTCAGTCTGTTCTAGTAACTTGTGTGTTACTCTTTGTAGCAAATGTGTTCTAAATAAAGTGAAAAAATAATATATTTTAAAGCAATATCTAAATGTCAACAATAATTTTGAAGCTGGTGCCTGTGGCTCAAAGGAGTAGGGCAGTGGCCCCATATGCCGGTGGTGGCAGGTTCAAACCGAGCCCCGGGCAAAAACTGCAAAAAAATAAAAATAATAATAATAATTTTGAAAATGCAAAACAATAAACAAATCACAGCATGTTCCCTCCTAATCCATTTTTCCTAACTGATATTTTTCATAGTTATTGAACTAAAGGCTTAAAAAAATTCAATATATAGTAGAACCTTCAAAGGGGACCACCTCCCTACATTGACCACCTCCTTAAATGGACCTAAGTTTCATAGACAGGGCATAGACCACCGGTGCAGTATAGTACAGTAAATCTACTTCCTTATGTTGACCATCTTCATATGTTGACCAGTTTGTTGCAGTCCTTTGGGTGATCAACTTACAGAGGTTCTACTATGGTTTTAATTCCTATGTAAAGATGACTCTGGGTGTCAAAATTTGGCAGAAAATGAAAATGCATGGACTATTCCTGTCTTCATAATGATCTTTGGAATTTATTTACTTGAGAAATAATGAAATATTATCAACTTATAGGCTGCCCCATTCAGTAAAAAGTTAATCTATTAAAAAGAGTAGGAGATTAAATACTTGGACTGAAATGTACATTTCACATCATTAGCAAAGTAAGATGGTCTTTTCTGGCACTAGGATGAAAACTTGTCTTATAAGCTGTTATTCTCTCCTATAACTTGTCTTATTCTAAATCTACCTTATCTTTAAAAAATGATAAAAAAAAGAAGCATACTTAAATAAGTTGAAATTATTTTGTCTTGCATATTCTTGTATATTGGATTGGACATATTTATGATCCAGTAGATCAGGTTCAGAGACTTGAATTGAATTTGAAATTGCTTGAATTGAATTCGAATTGTAATTCTTCCCAACTGAAGAAAAGATAGTTGAAATTATATAAAGTTGAGCTACCTAAGCCTGAAAAAGATTTGCCTTTGGAAGATACCTCCTCTATGGGTCAATATTATAAATTAAAAAATATATACATTTGCTCCTCACTACAGGTTTTTGAAGACCAACAAACTTTGAGTCTAAGTAGAACATGTTTAAGAAAGCAGATTTCTCGATACTTTCATTATACTAGAAGTAGAGAGACAGGTCATGGATGTCAGAAGTAGTGACTTTTAAGTTATTGTATCACCTGAAATATTTTCCTGGTATAGGTTATATTTCACCTTTATTATGGTTGTTAGAAAATACATTTGGAAATATATAAATATGATACATAAATATTTGTACACACAATATTTATACAGATTTTCAAATTTATATAAAAATGTACTTGTATTTTTATAATGGATATAAAGAAAGTGATAAGACACCTGCAGCAAATTGAAAAGAATTTTTAACTGAAGCTTGGCATGCACATTTAGATGTTACATGTAGCTAAATCGAATGTAGAAATTAATGATTTTGGAAACAAAATTTTAGAAATTCTGATGTATACATTTAGATATATTCAATAATTGTTCTAGTTCTTTCACCCTTTAGCTTTAGCTACCACATAGTGTATGACAATTCCACATTATAAGGAATGCTAATACAGGAAAGGGTTAAATATTTCTGTACAGCTTCAACTTTGTCATTATCTCAGAAAACTGTACTTTTTAAAATAGAATGGCCTAAAGAGAAACTTAAATGATATATCACTCTTTTATATCAAGATGCTGTGTTATAAAAGGCAATAAAATGTTCATCTGGAGTGAAGTGGCACCAAGGGGCATCCCAAAAGAAGACTATGGAAGAAAGGAATATGGAAATTCATAGTTTACTAATGAATTGAGCATTATTTTCACTCAAGAGGTAGTAAACAATGTCTGAAGTATGTTTTTATTTAAGGAGCAGGGGTATATTTTCAAAGTTCAAGGAGAATTTTAATGTTTAAATAGAATGAGTAATTCAATACTTGCTTAGCATTCTCCATTCTGGGATGAATTTCCAAAGGGTCTTATAGTTGAGATATTTGCTCCATTGCCATTGGGTTTCAAAGTATCTTAGTTCATCTATGAAGTTTTGACGATTTAGTTAAATACTTAATAAGAAGATAAATTTTGCCAATATTAATTGAAAGTTGTTCTCCAATGTCTCACCTTTCTAAAGGCAAAAGTGGAATGAATATATATTTGTAAAATGTATAGCACAATCCCTGGCATAAATTTATAATAGCATAATATGTTTAAGGTGTGTGTGTGCTGTGTCTAAGGGAGAAGTATGCAGAGTTAATAGAGGGACAAAATCTTTTGGGTAAATGAACTTATAAAATGGTTAGTTATAAATATATTCTTTTTTTAATTTATTTTTTTTATTGTTGAATCATAGCTGAGTACATTAGTGCAGTCAAAGGGTACAATGTGCTGGTTTCACATACAATCCGAGACATTTTCATCAAATTGTCTGACATAGCCATCATGTCATTTTCTTAGTTATTGATGAAAACATTTGTATTCTGCATTTAGTAAGTTTCGCCTGAACTTGTCTAAGATGCACCATAGGTGTAGCCCCTCCAATTACCCTCCCTCCACCCATCCTTCCCCCTCCCCTTCCTTCCCTTGCCGCTTTCCCCATATTCTTGTGCTATAATTGAGTTATAGCCTTCATATGAAACCTTTAAATTAGCTTCATAGTAGGGCTGAGTACATTGGATACTTTTTCTTCCATTCTTGAGATACTTTGCTAAGAAGAAGATGTTCCAGCTCCATCCATGTAAACATGAAAGAGGTAGTCTCCATCTTTGTGCCACACTCTTCTAAACAACCAGCTCTCATGTGAACTAAGAGAGCAAGAACTCAGCCATTACTATAGAGAGGACACCAAGTCATTCATGAAGGATCCGCCCCCATGACCTAAACACCTCCCCCGAGGCTGCACCTCCAACACTGAAAATCAAGTTTCAATATGAAACTTGGAGGGGCCAAATAACCAAACTATATCATGTGACATGGTGGTTTTGCTATAGCCCATGTGCTAGTGGGCTGCTTTGGCTCTGTGGGCACTTGGTGTCCCATAGTTAGGTGTTCGGTCTCTAGGTTTCTGCAGCATGCCAGAGCAGGAGTTCAAAGCGGTAGAATTCTCCGCTGCAGATGGAATACCCTTGCTCCAGAATCCCAGGTGCTTGTACTGTGATTTTCTAATCAGTGCTTGCCAAAAACTCCCATGGCCTCTTTTCCCACCATGAATACCTCTAAGAGCAGAAGGCCTGCAGGCTCCCGTGGCTCCAGTGGCAGTGCTGCTTGCACTTCAACTTGGACCTGATGTAGAGCCCTTTCTCTTCCTAGATTGCTTTCAAAGCTATGAACTGTTGAATGGTATCCTGGTATGCCCAGGTGTGGAAACTACTGCTTCCAGAACTTTTTTTTTTTTTTACTCTTTTTTTCAAATTAATATGAGGATACAATTTTTCGGTTACATTGTTCTCACTTCCAGGGTAAAGTTCCATTTGTAGAAGAGCCCCTCACCCAGGGAGCGTGTTATACACCCTCACAATGTGCACAGTAGGTGAGATCCCGCCTCATGCCCTCCCTCCTTCTGCCAAATATCCTCCCCCACCCACCTCCTGGAAGGTTTTGTCCTCTACCTTTGTGGTGGGAGAGGTACAAGATGCCAAAATGTATCTTTTACTTTGGATGTGATATCTTGGCATGCCCCTGACCATGGCACGCCCAAGAACTATACCTATGCGGCAGGTCTCTAAAAGGAGGCATGACCTTGAGTGGGAAAATTTCCTTCTGCCGAGGAAATCCACAAATTCTTCTCTCTTGGAGGGAGATTTTCACAGGGCATATGTCCAACACACGGGCTCTTGATTCTACCCAAGTCATGTGGATCCTTTAAAATCTAACTTCCTTCCCAACATGACATGAATATCAAGGCATGACAACTTGACTACAAACTGGGCATCGCTAGGGTGTGGAGGGAGGGGGACACGGCTGAGCTCTGAACTCTGCTCGGCACCCCTTTTTTGGTATCCCCTGGCTATTAAACCACTCCAGGGAGAAGGGGCACCATACAGGTGGTGCTGCTCTGCATTGGGTGCTCCCAAAGCAAACCCTAGAGAGGCCTCCCACTCCAACCCTAGGCCCCCCACCTTCCTGGGGCCCAGAGATGAGCCCACCAGGAGGGACCAGTGGCGACAGCCCAAGGTAGACTCTGTCCTCCCTAGCCCAGCTCCCTCCAGGCACACTTGGGTGGTGGCACTGCCTGTTCCCTTCACTGCTCACAGCACCCTTCTGCAGACCAGCTCCCTCAGCTTCACCTGCTGGTTCTGAGAAGATATTTAGTTACCAGTTTAATCAAACTTTCTTATCTATTTTGTGATCTATGCAAATCAAATTTGGATTCCTTGTGTATTATTTTGGCTTATCTTCTATTAACAGCATATCAAAAGGATCATATATATGATCAAGTGGGATTTATTCCTGGGAGGCAAAGCTATTCCAATATAAGAAAATAATGTTTTGTTCCATGTTAACAAAATTAAAGATGAAAATTATATGATCATCTTAATAGCTGTAGAAAAACACTTGACAAAACTCAACATTCTTATAGAACAAACATTCTGAACAAATGTGTCTAGAAGAAATGTACTTCAAACATAGAAAAAAATATATATGATGAGCCCGCTGCCAATATCTAACTCGATGTTGAAAAGCTGAAAACATTTCCTCTAAGAGGATGTAAAAAGACAATTATGACCACTGAACTACACCTTGAACAAAACTTTTCTTTTTTTTTTATTATTGTAATGTGTACAATAATACAATCATGGGGTACAGTGTGCTGGTTTTATATACAATTTGATTGCTTTCATGGTTATCCTTTAAAATTTCACCTGTTCCCCTCATATGCCAATTCCTGATAACATAGCCCATATTGATACAAACCAAAACCAATCTTTAAAAAAATGTTTCATTATTATTTTAAAATTTATGATTGACACATAAGCATTGAATAGCAATCTTTTTGTATTTCAGATAAAAAAGAAAGCCAAAAAGATAAGCAAGTCACAATCAAACTGTGGATTTACGGCAGACCTTTTTTTTTTTGCTGTTATAGCTTTTATCCTCCCCATCTCTCGCTTACCCTCTGTAATGTCAAGAAAGCAGTCATAAATTTACAGGCAGATGTGAATTCAGGCTTGTTTAGTGATTCAACAAATTCAATAAATGATCTTCAAATGAAGATAAGAAAGTTTTTGTACAATTATTTTAAAAACCCACAATTTTCTAATCACCTTTAAAAGCTTTGTCATGTGTTAAGAGTATTAGATGTGGCTTTGGGACATCATGGGTACATGATTTTTTTCAAAGGCCTACTCACACCAATCCTTACTTATTTATAACCCACAAATCCATAAATAGAGCATGATAAAATGAACAAATTAAAAATCCACAGAAGAAGTTAAAAATATGGCTTGGAACAATAAAAGCGAGCCAGGTTAAAGTTAGTAGACAAAAGCATGTGGCCAGAGAGCCTGCCAGCAGATATGGACTGCAAACTCCATTCTGGGTCCTGCTGTGCCAAAAGCAAAGATATCATAACTTACCATTCCTACTGAGAGCCACCATGTTCAAAGCAAGGAGATAGTAACTCCATAACCTGTTTCAAGCATGTACCTGGATGGAGATGTACACAGTGAAAAAAGGGATAAACTTTTTTTGCATCTAGAAAACTCACTGAGATGAGGGGTGTACATGATAAGATGTTACCTTACATGATAACATGTAAGATGTAAGTATAGTACATGATACTATAGCTCCATTTGGTTAAAAAAAAAAAAAAAGAAAGAAAAATTAAAAGGACTTGGACTTAGCCTGCATCCCCCACATGGCAGAATCTGAGATAAAGGCTCAAGTGCAAATATTTACTGGGACATGTGATCCAATAAGTAGGAGTGAGAGATGAGAAGAACGAAACACAGAGGAATGAAAAACCAACCCAAGGATGAGTTACGAAGTTGGCCACAGCTCCTGGCGAATGGTTTCTGGCTCCTTCCAGGCTGCCTGAGGAGTAGCATGAAAGATGTTTCAGGATTATTCATCTGGGGGAAGAGAGGAAATGGCATTTATCCATTAGCACTTTCGTCCTCTATCAGTCTGGGTTGGGCAACACATGGGCCTCCATGGCCCAGAGAAACTCCAAGGCAGACACTGGAACTCCAGCAGAGGTGGGGGGCATCTGGGAGTATCCTGCATCTGTGGCTGGAATAAGGGACAAACAGAGGTGCTAGCCATGAGATGTCTGATGCACATTCCAGATATAAAACTGTTGCTGTAAAAGCATCTTCTTCGAATACTGTGATCTTTAGCAAACTGTTGGTCCATATGTAGTGAACCCCTGTAAGAGTTAAGTAATACTTCTGATCTGGACATTAAACATCTGTCCACGTAAGAGCCAACATGTTCTTTGCTTCCTGTGTCAAAGCATGAAGCTTTCATGATTACGGGGTCTGACAATTAAGTTCATGAATTCATCCTAGGAAAAGTGGATACTTTATTGCTGAACATCACTGCAGTCACCTTCAAAGCACTCCCCTTGGGAATCTATGCCCTAATGCCAGTGCCTGGTCCACTCTTCAAAGCAATTTTGGAGCTCTTTTTCAGGAATGACCATCAGAGCTCTCATCATATGAAGGTCTGACAATTAAATCCATGAACTTGCCTCTGTGCACTTACTTTGGCAGCACTGCCCAAACAACTTCGCAACGTTTCCCAACCTTGGTTAGACCAGTGTCTCGCAGCTGTGTTCACATCAACATGTGAGGTGTCTTGCTGAGTGGTACTCATTATCATCATTGTGGGCTTTTTGTGTGTGCTGGCCTTATGACAACAGCTCTGATGGCCATTCTGGGAAGTTCCAGATTTGCTTTGAAGGATGGACTGGGCACTGGTGTTGGTGAGCAGCTTCCCAAGGGGAGTGCTTCAAAGGGGAGCGTAGTGATATTCAGCACTTTGTCAGGGCCAGTTCACAAACTTAATTGTCAGATCTTAAACATCAGAGATCACATCTGAAAACGGATTTACTCCTTAACATCTGTTCTGGAAAAAGCTCTTCCCAAGTTAATGCCCTACACAGAAAATAAAGAGTTGAAGGAATACAGCAGCTCATTGTGTATAGAAGGGTAAGAATCCATTTCTACACTGATTTTTCAGAGTACTTTTGACTTTTAGGCTGGGCGATTTAAGTACAGTTTTAAAACAATGTGAAATTTCACACATAAAGCCCCTGAAAAATTTTCTTCTCTGAGAATCCAGTATTAATTCTTTTTTTTTTTTTTCTTTTTTTGGAGATAGAGTCTCACTTGGTCACCCTTCGTAGAGTGCCATAGCATCTTAGCTCACACTCTTGGGTTCAAGTGATCCTCTTGCCTCAGCCTCCCAAGTAGCTGGTGGGTCTATAGGTGCCACAACGCCTGGCTATTTTTAGAGACAGGGTTTCACTCTGGCTCAGGATGGTCTTGAACCTGTGAGCTCAGGCATTTCATCCCCCTTAGCCTCCCAAGTGCTGGGATTACAGGTGTGAGCCACTGCATCCAGCCGTATGCCGGGTGCATAATTCTTTTATGGTCAAATTAAGAGCTATAACAAACATGGCACAATCTCATTTACTTTTTCATTATCTTTTATTTCAAATTGTTCACAATAATATAGTCCTCTGGCTCAGAAACGTGTCACTGGCTACTAAACCAGTCCTTCGGAAACTGATTGCCTAACAATGGGATGGTGTGTTACGCTTCCACTAAGGTATATGTATATACTGATGCTTATATATAAATTAATCAATGGAACCACATTCCTTAGATGTGAGTTTTTAAACTCACAGTTCCCCATTTTTACAGTCAAAAGGATGAAAATACAAATAAAATAATTAAAAGTAATAAATGTGGCAAGATAATATGAAGTTGTAAAGGCATTTTTATAAAAAAAAACAAAACTGATTGCAGGCAATGTGTTTTGAATCTCCACTCCTCTCTCAGAATAAAGGGTAATGAAATCCCAACTTAAACTTTCTTAGAGAAAGAGCTCAGCAGAGTCTAAGGAAGGCTTGGAATCCTTTCAACAATGACTAGACAAGGCGTAGAAGACTTCACCCAGGCTCCAAGTTAGCAAGAAGAGAAAAGCTAGCCTCTCAGATCACTGTTCTTGGTGGTCCTTCTCCATTGATACTGACTTTAATTAGTTAAATCAACCTATTAGAGATTGAATATTTCACTTTCAACACATGGACCGTCACACTAGAAAACAATTACTTTTTCCTTTGGAGCCCATGTGGCTCCCAAGATACCCAAGGTAAAGACATGTGTGGGTTAGACATGCTTCACGAGGCCCAGGGCTCAAAACTAGCATTGAGTTACATACAATGTACATGGCACTTAATGTATTCATCACGCATTAGCATTTAAATAAAACATGTCGTGAGAATTTTGAATAGATACAAGAGCTTTAATAATCTTCACAACACCTATATATACCCTGAGGCTAGAGGCCTAGAGGAGGCGACGGGGAAAGACCAGGAGAGGAACGGAGAGAGCATCTCTCTCCCCACTTGAAATCTCTCCTTCTACCAGGAGCTTTGGTGTTTTCTGTATTCTTTTCTGCAAATCAATTCTGTCTTACCACAGAGGGGTGGGGGGGCGGAAATAATGTAATGAAGAATAATAAAATACATTTATTTAAAAAAAGAAAAAACGTTTGTAAATAGATATTTGTTGTTGTTTCTTCTCCCTTCATTTAGTTTTCATTGTTCATAAGAACAATTAAAGCCCAGGCTGTAAGGCGTCTGTTATAAACAAGTTCAAACAAAGGAAGCAATTTCTCCAGTAAGGAGGGGGTGCAAGGAGGTGTGAGGAGGTATAGAGGATTGCGTTATAGAAAGCATAGATAATAGCAGAAAATAAACTCTTTTCACCTCCACCCCACTCAGCAATCCTGTGGATCTTGCTGGGTAAAATGACTAGGGTTAGCAGTTGTTTCTGGACTCTTTCCACAGCAAGTATATTATTAGTATTCAAAATTTGAATTATGGGTTCTAGCCACAACCATCCATAGATTTTTCAGTGTCTTTCCATTCTAGATGAAAGCAAATGGGCATCCGCCTATAGCATCAGCAGGAGTGTACCCTGCTGTCCCTTCCTCAGCGTGCACACAGTCACACACCTACGTGGACACAGACACGTCCACGGGGACACACTGACGCACTTGCACACCGTGCACAGACACCTACGAGGGGACGTCCACACATCTGTGCACGGAAGAGAGCCCCGGGGATGCACCTCCACAGAGGCCGCCCCCACAACACGGCCTGCCCAGTGACGAGAAGGGGTGTCTGTCACCCCACATGCTGTTCTAGGCCTCTGGGCTTCCGAGCTAATGCTCATTTTCATCCCTGAAAATAACCATCTTCCGCCGAACTCTCCTTCCTGCCCCAGGGAAAGCTCATTCCTACTTATTCCTCCATAGCCTTCCCCATATTAGGCCCCACAGCCAAATCTTCCCATTTCAGAGAAATAATCCCTGTCCCTGAAAGGGACGGCATCGCCCTTTGCCTGGTTCGGGGACCCTTTCTGCACCCCTTTCTCCCAACTGCAGGACAGTGATGCCGAGTTCGTAAAGACCTCCTTTTCAGGAGACTGCGAAGCGCTGACTCTCTCCTCGCTCTCCCCAGCCTGCACCCTGGAAGCCAGTGAAGAGCTATCAGAAAGCTCAACCTCACTGCCCCCGGGTAGGGATCGTGTTTTATTCCTCTTTACAGCCACAGTACCTACAGGCACCTATCTCAGAAGAGAATCCAGCAAAGTTCTGGTGAATAAACGAAATCCCAGCGGTAGAGCCTTTCCCCGGGTTTCTCAGATTTCTATACACATCCTCACCGGGTTCTGTGCTTCTGTGCCAGGGAGCATGAGCAGCCACAAGATAAACGCGCTATCTTTCCCTCTTCTTGGGAAGTCCATTTATTTTCTAAGTCATGTTTAAAAGATTATTTTTCTATTAAAGCAAACGCTGGATAAGGAAAATCTAATAAATGTCATGTTGGTGGTTGTGGTAAAGATCATGGGCTATGAAGATAGTTTTAAATTCTATACCTACCACTGATAGTGATGTGACTTCTAGTAAGTTTTTTGAAAATTCCTCCAAGCATTTTCATTCTTGGTGGCAAAATGAAGATAATAATGACCGTCTCTCAGAGATTTTGGAATTCGAATGAGAGAGTATATGCAATAGTAGGTAGTGGGGATACTAGGAGCAGTCACAGTGGCAGTAAATACCATCGCTACTGTGTAGTAATATTGGGAGTAGCCACAAACGTGTTCATATTAACAGGGGAAATTGTAAGAGCCACAGAAATTAATAGCAAAAAGAGTGAATGAGTAACTGAGTGGATGAATAAGGTGAGATGAGTTAACCTCAATGTTAGACCACCAGCCTTTTAGGTCAGTAGCCATGAGTGAGACTCACTTCATCTTACCACTTGTTTTCCAGGTCTAAACAAGGAAACCGAAATGCAGAGAACTTAACAAAGGAACTCCCCCAAATTCATCATATGACATTGTCATACTGACAATGTCAAAACAATAACCCTATTCCCAATTCCGGATTCTGAGCTTCCACTCTGTAATCTAATCTCTCAACTCTGAATGTAATTATTTTTCTGAGGTGGTGGTAAAAAGTTGTGCCCGTGCACAAGAGGGGATGGTTGGAGGTCACGCACACCATAGCCAAATCAACTGGACTATACATTCTTGAGATCAGAAAATGGCCCTGCCATTCCCTAGATTTCTGACTGTGGGCAAGTTATTTCATCTCTCCAAAAATGGCTACCTACACGTGAAGCAAAGAGAATTATATCTACCTTGCAAGTTGATGAACAAATTAGAGAGAATGTATTAAAGTGCCTTGTGGCACACAGTAGCAGTCACTGAATAATAGATTTTATATATTTATCTATTTTATTACTAATTCCCAATATCCTTTCACTTACAGTTACCAATACAGCAGGAGGATAAATATCATGCCTAGAACATATTCCAAACATTCCAGAAACTAGGGTGATAGAATAGATTAGTTATTTGAGGGTTTTACAGCCTGATGGTCATTGCAATAGCAGTGAGGTTCACTGACCCTTCTAGGCAGTATTTAGTCACATCACAGGAAGGAGGGTGAGGTGAGGGCATCATACAACATAATTCGAAATTTTTAAAGGTAATCAAATTTCTTTATGAAATAATAATGAAATAAAGCAAATAACTAGAAAGCAGAGTAAACACTTGAAATAGCTAATTCATAATAATTTTATTTATTTTTTGAGAAACATGAGCATCTTTTGTTCTTTATTTTCTCTTAATTTTATTTTGAATGTGGTTTCCTTTTTTTCCTCTTTTCAAGGATTTCCCTCACATTCTGGAGAGCATGATGTCATATTTATCAACCAAGTCTTAACTTGAAAATCAAAAGACCTATGTTACATTCGCTGCAAAAAAGTAAGTTATTTAGTAACTGTACAAATCATTTCTCTGTGCATAATCTAGCTCATTCCTCGCCATCACAAAAAAGGAAAACCAGGTAGCACAATTTCATAATAAGGAAGATTGTTTAAATCAAGAATAATATCGTTTAAAATATACTAAATTACCCTCACCCCCATGAAAAGTCCGTTGTGTGGCAGCACTGACTGGTTGGATGAGGCTAGGACTGGAAATTACAGGGTATCCCAAAAGTCAGCTCTAAAGTCGCCATTATTGGGAAAACAGAAAATTTTAGCAAAATGTATCTTTATTTACAAACTATTCATTGCAAAATTTTGCAAAGAGGTGGACAACTTGTAGAAAATATGCTAGAATTTTCCACTTCCTTTATTATGATAACTTTACGGGTGACTTTTGGGATACCCTGTAAAGGGTTTTGGCCTCATCAGCCACCTTCTGTGTGACCCTGAGCTATTTCTGAACCTACCTCTCACCATGTCAAATAAATCAGAATCCATCTCTAAAGTCTGTTCCAGCTGTAATGGACCTTCCTCTGACTCAGACCAGGAAGGTGCCCAAGGACTAAAACCATGGCTATTCTTTAGGCAACATAAGGTGGACGATCACCCCCACTCTGCTATAAGAATGGGGTGAGGCAGTGAAGTTGTAGGAAAGCCACTATTTTGAGATAGTATGGCAGACGCTGGTGTAAGCACACCTTTTCCCAATTATTCAGTCAAATGCTAAACGAGGTACTGCTACTAAGGGGTTTTGCAGATGTTCTGAAGGACACACATCAGTTGATTTTAACAAAGGTAGAGATTATCTTGGTGGGCCTGACCTAATCGGCCACATGTGCGTTTTAAAATCAGGGAGTTTTGTTTAGTTTCATTTTGTGTTATTAAGGCATGCATAAGGCAAAGTTTATTGAGGAAGAAAAAGGTATGGTTATAGAAAAAGAGCAAGATACAGGTTTACAGAACAAGATACGCCTGCCATTGACAGCAAACAGGCCACAGAAGGATACGTTCAGGTGGGCCTGGAAGAAGCAAAGCCATGCCCTGAATGACCTTCAGGGGCCACGTGACAAGGAACTGCGAGGGGCTTTCAGGCCCCTGGCTGACTGCTGTGGGAAAATGGGGACCTCAGTCACGGGGCCACAAGGAAATAAATCTTACAAAAACCTTTAACCTTGGAAGCATTTTAGTTTCAACCTTGTGATAATCTGAGCCCAGAACCCAGCCTAGACTTCTGACCTACAAAACTATGAAGTAAGAAATGAGTGTTTTTAAAAGTTCACAGAAATGATAAAGCAATAGAAATCTAACATGCCTCCAAAATGAGGGAAAATGGCAAATTATTTAATAACCCTTTTGTTTATCGAAAAATACTTCTTGAATGATCTATTTATAATTTCCTCCTTACGCAGCTCAGCTGAGATGCTCTGTTCATCCATAGTATGAAATAGACCTTCTGTGAATTATGTACCAGAATCACCAGGTCAACCTTTCTCCTGGCATACAGAACTGAACCAACTTCTCTCACGAGGAAAACACAAGATCCCTAAAGACAAAAAACAAAATCTGCTGTTCCAGAGCATTCTCTTACCTATGACTATTTGCTTTGTGAAGATTTAGAGTTTAAATTTAAAAGGCCTCATCATAGCACGCTGTGCACCACACCTTGTTTTGCCCTATCACCTTAGCACATTTTATTTCAGAATAGTTACTAACAAGTGAGCAAATCGTTGCTTGGGAAGATGGGGAGTGCAGGACTTTCCCTGGGAGTTCATTTATGGAGTGAATGGCAAGGATTCTAAATGAGCAAGAGAGGAACAGTCACGGAAAGCACTGGGTGAGGAGCATTAAACCAGCTTCTCTATGGTTCAGAATTAGGCAGATTCCCTCCAGGCCTTCGCTTTTGGGTCCCGGTGACCACAACAGCATGAACCAAAATAAAGAATTCCCCAACAGGAGGATGATACAGGAAGGAAGTGGAGAAAACGTGAAAGAGAACATTTATTTCCTAGGCCCTTAGAAAGCTGAGGAGTAAATCTCTTTTTAAACTTCCTATTTTGATCAACCCCTTTCCTAAAAAGAAAACGCTGGCTATTTCACGAAAGGCACAACCAGAGCGCCACCATGTGGTGGAGCCTTTGTGGACTCGCGCAAGCCTAGCGTGGGTTTGCAGACCGAGCGAGCGTTGCAAGAAAAATAAACAAAAAAAGGCCTTGTAACACCGTGACAAAAGCTTAAAAAACTTACTGCTAAAGATCATGCGTCTTTTCAAAAGTTTGGTGATAGGCTTGATTTTTTTTTTATCATCATCTTTCTAGAGGGTGTGACAACGACTTTCTCCACATTCAAAAAGTACAAAAAGTTATCATTTTTGAAGTGAATCTATTTTATGTAATTGTCTTGATAGTTTTTAAAAAGAAAGAAAAGGGTTAGCACTTGCATCCAGGAGCAGAACAGCATCTTCTCTGATTCCTGAAAAGTTGCATTTATACCAATTCCTCATGGAGATCAGCTAATAACTTGCACGTTGCTGATGGTGGTGTTAGTGGGTTTCTAGATTGCTTGATGGGTTGTGGGCTGTTTTTTGTGAGCAGCTAGGAAAAAAATGTTTGTCATGCCACTCCTCAATTAGCATAGTAAGTTCCAAGCAGTCCCTACTGTTTCAACCTCAGTAGCTGGTAGCTGAGTTTCTTAGTATCTCATAATTGCTATTTCATTGCAGTCAGAGAACATTTATGCTCTGGCCTTGGAGAGAAAGCCCAGACTTGCAAGAGACCAGACTTTCCTTCTTGTGAGTCAGGCTCTGGGTTTGCTCATAGACGCTCTGCTTCTGTAGGCTTGTGATCTCGTTTCTTAGCTGTGTCTGCATGATATTACAATTATATAGAAAATCATGGAGAAAAAGGTTTCAAAATATTTGATCTACTCTTTATACATCTCTGCTATAGAATGGCTTAGAAATCTCTTTACAAATAGTTGCCCTTAGGTTCAGACTATGAGCAGAGAAAGCTTCCATATCATAAGTTTTAACAGGTGATTGTGAGATATTCTTTGTCCGGGAGGATTATTTCTTTAAAAGGTCTTGAAGATGAAGTGTCTTGTTATAGAACACACTGAGCAGGGTGTTCTATAACAAGGCAGGGTGATTTTTCAGCTCTGTAGTTAACTCCTTTTAATATTTCACCTAAGTGCTGTCTTCTCTAGTAGCTTTAAAAAAAAGTCTATGGAAAAATCATTGGTGGAAGTAATTTTTTCCCCAAATGCCCCATTATTCTAGGTGAACATGTTGTTGTTGAAGACAGAATAAAGTGAGAGGATATATCACTAGTATCTATGTAGGTTGCTTTTGTCAGATTCTTGGTATTTGCTATGTAATAAAAATATATACACAATTGAGGGGAAAGTTTCAAGGTGTCCTTAATAATCTTAGCCACTGCTAAGCATCAAAAATACTAAAATAAGAATCTTTATCACTTTGTGGGTTTTTAAATAGACTTTCCATTGCTGACTTTTGAAGACAAATAAGTTGGTTTGTACAAGTTTTATAGGACAGAACTCATTTTGCAACCCCCCATAGGGTAAAATCCCATGCTTTACGTTGGCATATAAGACCTTACCCAATACAGCCTTAATAACTGTACACGGCTCTTTCCCAGCATACTTCACTGTGGCTATATTCATGTGGCTATTACCCAAGTATACAGATGCTTTCTCACTTCTGAGCCTTTATCATGCTGTTCCCTGGGCCTGAAATGACTTCATCTTACTTGTCCTTCCTAATCTAAATCAAGGATCAGCAAAATATGACCAGCTATCAAATACAACTTGCTACTATGCCAGTTTTTATAAATAAAGTTTTATTAGAACACAGCCTAGCACATTCATTTCTGTATTACCTATGACTGCTTCTCCCTAACTGTAGAGTTGAGTGCTTATAACAGACTGGCCACAAAGCCTAAAATTTTTCCTGTCTGGCCCTTTATAGAAAAAGTTTGCCAGCCTCTGAGCTACATCAATTCCATTTTTCTGGTGAAGTAGTCACTCCACCCATTTCTCCTATGAGCATTCTTTGTAAGCCACTAAAAGATACCTAGAATTGTTAGAAAATTTGTCTATGTGCCCTTCCCAAAGCAACTATCTGTTTCTTGTAGACAGGGATTATTTTATTGATTGCAATAACACCAGTTCTGAGTGTTGCTCAGGCAATGTTTGTGAAATATTGAATAAAGTATTTGACAATCAAAATAAAAGCCATACAGAAGGAAATAAGAAATAAAGTAAAATATTTTCCACTTTGTTTCTTTGGGTGTGTTACTTACTAAAGTTTTATAAAGATTAAATATTTATTTGGGAGGCAATTGTTCTCTAATTTAGATGACTCACGTGAAGTGAAATCAAATGGTTCTGTGTTCCCATTTGATGAGATATCCCAAGACCAAACTTTCCAGACAGCTCAATATAAAACAGTAGCCATAAAATATTGTGGCTGAGGCTCGGCGCCTGTGGCTCAACAGGCTAAGGCGCCAGCCACGTACACCTGAGCTGGCGGGTTCAAATCCAGCCCCCAGGCCTGCCAAATAACAATGACGGCTGCAACCAAAAAATGGCCGGGCGTTGTGGCGGGCACCTGTAGTCCCAGCTACTTGGGAGGCAGAGGCAGGAGCCTCGCTTTAGCCCAGGAATTGGGGGTTGCTGTGAGCTGCAATGCCATGGCACTCTATCCAGGGTGACAGCTTGAGGCTCTGTCTCAAAAAAAAAAAAAAATATTGTGGCTGACTTTTTTTTTTATTATTATTGTTGTTTGGGTTCATTGAGGGTACAAAGAATTAGGTTACACTGATTTGTTTGTTAGGTAAAGTACCTCTTGTAAGGATGTCCCACCCCCAAGAGATGGGACCCTCCTCTTGGGACCATGATCCCCCAACATCCTCGCTCCTCCCCTCTCCTCAATCCCTCATTCCCCTACCCCACTCCTTGCATTAATCATCTCCTGCCTTCATATTAGAATTGAGTACATTGGATTCTTGCTTCTCCATTCTTGTGATGCTTTACTAAGAAGAATGTGCTCCACCTCCATCCAGGTTAATACAAAAGACATAAAGTCTCCATCTTTTTAAATGGCTGAATAGTATTAATGGTATATATATATATATATCACAGCCTGTTAATCCATTGCTGGGTTGGTGGACATTTAGGCTGTTTCCACATTTTGGCAATTGTAAATTGAGCTGCCATGAACAGTCTACTGCAAATGTCCTTATAATAAAGGATTTTTTTTTCTTCTGCATAGATACCTAGTAATGGGATTTCAGGATCAAAGGGGAGGACTAATTTGAGTTATTTGAGGATTTTCCCTACTTCCTTCTAAAAAGATTGTATTAGTTTGCAGTCCCACCAGCAGTATAAAAGTATTCCCTTTTCTCCACATCCATGCCAGCACCTGCAGCTTTGTGAAGTGGGATATTCTCAGTAGGGCTAGGTGATATCTCAGGGTGGTTTTGATTTGCAGTTTTCTGATGATCAGGAATGATGAGAATTTTTTCAAATGTTTGTTAGCCATTGATTTGTCTTTGTCAGAGAAGGTTCTGTTCATATCTCTTGCCCAGAATAAGATGGTATTGTTTACTCTTTTGTTGTTGTTGTTGATTAATTTGAGTACTCTGTAGAATGCAGTTATCAACCTTTTGTCAGATTCATGCTCTGAAAGTATTTTTTCCCATTCTGAAGGTCATCTTTTTGCTTTACTTGTTGTGTCCTTAGCTGTGTAGAAGCTTTTCAGCTTAATTAAGTACCATTTGTTAATTTTTGTTGTTCTTGTGATGCCTGCTAAAGTCTTTGCCACAACATCTTTCCCCAGTCCAACATTGTCAAAGTCCAAACTTTCTTCTAAGATTTTTATTATTTTGTGTCTTAGATTTAACTTTAAGAAAATAAATTGCTCAAAGAACTCAACCTAGACCTCCCGTTTGATCCTGCAATCCCATTGCTGGGCATCTATCCAGAAGAAAAAAAAATTTTTTTATTATAAAGACATTTGTACGAGGCTGTTTGTTGCTGCCCAATTTACAATTGCTAAAGTGTGGAAACAGCCTAAATGTCCTTCAACCCAGGAGTGGAGTGGTAAGCTGTGGTATATGTATATGATGGAATATTACTCAGCCATCAAAAATAATGGAGACTTTGCTGCGTTTGTAGTAACTTGGATGGAGGTGGAACATATTATTCTTAGTGAAACATCACAGGAAT
>CAUYRH010028456.1:0-61595 GCA_963574655.1 Perodicticus potto
TAACTTCTTACGACTTCTCTGTGGTTGTTAGTTCCATGACCCCCTCATGTCTCCCCTCCTCCCCATTGTCTACTCTCCTCCCTCATGTCTCATCTCCTCCTTCGTGTCTCCTTTCCTCCCTCATGCCCCCCTCCTCCCTCATGTCTCCTCTCCTCCCTCATGTCTCCCCTCCTCCCCATTGTCTCCTCTCCTCCCTCATGCCCCCCTCCTCCCTCATGCCTCCCTCCTCCTTCATGTCTCATCTCCTCCCTCATGTCTCCTCTCCTCCTTCATGCCTCCTCTCCTCTCTCTTCTTTCTCTTTATTCTCCATTTTTATATATCTCTGTGCCTCCACACATACCTCACATGTTTATCTATGCAGAGTTTTCTTCACATTCTCCAACATTTCCATGATCCAGAACAGTTTCATTGCTACAGAGTTTTGCCAGTCCCAGACACAAGGCCAAGAAGAGTCTGATATTCCAGCCATCAGGCCACTGAGTAAGGTCATTGCTCTGCTGCTTGCTGGGCACATCCAGGCTCTGGCTGTAAATACATTTTGTCACTTGAATGTAAAAAATGGTAATTATTAATCTTGAAAGCAATGCTTAGAAGTAGCTGCCACTTAGATTTTGGTTGACTAGTTTGTATAAACATGTGCTATGAATATAAATAGTTTGCATTGAAGATTTGCTTGAGTTTTTCTGTAGAAACTTTCTTCATGCTCCAGAAATTATGAGGATCAAAGCATTACCCAGGTGGCAGATGCTCTTTCTTCCTTCTTTCCTTCCTTCCTTCCTCCTGTCTTTCTTTCGTTTTCTCTTTTTTGGAGTCAACACATGGGCACATATTTCTAATAGCTAACATTTTGAGTAATGACTCTGTATGAAAAAGATGACCAGGGGTTCACATACAAGATCTTATTTAACCAGGGATTACAGGGGTTAAACAACAGCCCGATTGTCACTAAGTTGCACAAACAGGTCTCTAATACCAGTGGCCCTTGGTCTTCATGACAGGGCCTAAGTTCTCAACCCTCTTGCTCTTAGTGACAAGTACAGAACCATCTCTATGGAAGATAGAGATGAAATGGCTCAGTCAGTCAAGGAATGTGGAATCTGGTAGGAAAGATATTTTAAAAGGTTCACAAATGTAATAATAAGGGGCAGAATGCAACCTGATATTTCCCTTTCAGTCCAACAGATACAGACTGAGAATGAGTTTTTTAAAAGAGCGGACTTTTAATTTGTAGGTGAAGCTTTTTAAAAGAACTTGGAGGAAGGAAACCACGGACTATATTATGAGGCAGGCAGCTTCCCAAACACCACAGTTGCTTCTGTGGAAAAGCAGGGACAAGACTGAGGGAGTAAAACAGTCCATTAAGTCAATGGCTGGGGTGGGGATAAGACTTTTATGTGCATCTGGAGATAAGGAAGTCAGAAGGGCTGAGGAAAGCTTAGAGTTAATGACCCACTTGGGCTAGAAATCCTCTGGCAGGAACCCCTGACACCAGACGGGTGACTGCTACAATCAGAACAGCATAGATACTGAAAAGTCAAAAATTAACCACGAACACTGCAGGGCCTTGAAGGCCAAGACCTCTTCTTGGTTTGTTTTGTTTTGCTATAAATCATTTACTTAATTCATCGTAGTTCTTAAGATAGTACATGCTGTATTAACTTATGATCATTGTCAAGTTGAGAGAAAAAAATGCAAAATTTGTCTATAAAAAAGAGAAAAATCTCACAAACTGTTTTCTTTATATATGTGACTAGGGGAATGAAATCAATGCCAGGACTCATTATTTGAAGGACTGAAATCATTCTATCATTATCTAATCTTCCAACAGTTTTACATGACCACAAATTCCAGTAGCATTGGCAAAGGAGTGGTCTTCCCACCAAAATTGTACTTTTCATAAATGTCCGTCCATCTTTACTTGTAAGCATGTTCAAAAATTTTGAGAGAATGCAGAGCTAGGAAGGTCAGGAGCTTGGTGGAAGAATGGTGAAAGCTTGACCTCCCTCCGTATCTTTTCATCCAAGATTGTTTTCTTCAAAATGAAAAAATTTTTTCTGCTAATTCATTTGCTGCCTAAAAATCCTAGCTGGGGTGCTACATGCAATGGTAAAAGCTATGATGTGGATATTTCTCAGAAGAAGAAGTTCATTTGTACCACATTTTGTTTTTAAGGGATATCTGATTGCAATTATCTTTTTCCAAAACTCTTGCTAGAACTTGCAAAGTTCTCACAGAAATTGGTAGACAGCAGTCAGGCAATGGCAAGTACTAGAGGGAAAAAACAGTGAGTGCTGACTTTGAAAAGTATTTACATACATTCCAGAGCATTCCAAACATGTAAAGAATAAACTTAGCAAGGAAAAGGAATCCATGCCTAAAATTGTATCTTTGAAACTGGAATTTTGGTGGAAGAAATAAGTTATGTTATTACTACGTGAAGAGAAACAGAAGAAAAATTAAAGGCCCAAATGAAGTGTTCGTGGAAGATTCGTGAGAGAGAAGGGCAAACATACACCAAGAAGATTCTTCTCATAAGGACATGCCTTGCAATTTGAGCATTTTTGAGCTTGCAAAGGAATTTTAAAGCCATCCAGAAACAACAGATGTTTGAACCCAAATGATCCAACTTCTTGATGCCAAAATTAGGGCTCTGAAGAGCAACATTACAGTTATAACACATGAAGAATAACTTCAGTAAGTCTTCTCTAGGCAAACAGTTGAAAGATTTATCCTATGGCTTGCTGACCTACCCCTTTATCTGTGCCATTTATATTCTAAGTGATAAAAATTTCTGTCAAATGAGGATATTAATAACTAAAATCCAAGTCTTGTTTCTAAGTCTGACTTCAATCTCTTGTCTCTCTTCTTTGAGCACCTTATCTCTGCATTGAATTATGAAACCAGGAGGCAGACCCTTTTGAACATTATTTATTTCCAAACTTTTATATATGAAAGCTAATAACAGATTATGGCTGCATCTACATAACACAGAATTATCTAGCTAATAGCTATAAGTAGCCAAGAAAAATCATGAGCAAGCAAACAAAAACCAGTTAACACCAACTCCCACCAACAATTAGAAAGTAAACTCCCACTTTGCAAGATATTTTTTTCCCAGATTAAGTAGGTAATTGCTAAACTCTAAATCTCTCCCTTACTGGATTTAAAATGATATTATCACTTAATTCCAAAACAAGATTGTTGTTTTCTCATTAGCTTGTTAAATTTACTTTCCCCCCTCAATTCTCTGTTAAATGAATGTAATTTAGACATCAAATCACTTTATTCAATTTCTTATGCATCTCATTTACCAAATAAACTTCCCAGCAATGTAGAAAGGCTTGTTTGTTTCCAGAAGGATGTTAGCATAAATATGTTTCTTTTTTCAGCCACACAAATACTATAAAATAGCACATTTGGAGAGAAAGTGGCAGGATGGTCATAGTTCTAAAAGGCGGCCAGGAACTCAAACTGTAACTTCATTTTAAAAACAGCATCATAAGTATAATTATAATTTAGCTCCATAGCATGTAAGTGTGGTATGAACAGGAAATGGGAGTACCTCTTCAGAGCCTGATAAGATTCACTAATGTAAGACATATGTTCCATTTGTTAGCTAGGCAGAAAGAAGAAAAGCATATATGGGTTTATCTTTAACCTAAAGATCAGACTTGCAAACCTTGGGAGATTTGTTTGAATCACTATTGAATTAAGAGATGAAGTCAAGAAATGTGCAGCATAGATTCAATTGCAAAAAAAATAACAATTTTACTTGAAAAATAAAGATTTGAAGTAACTTCCAGAGGAAAATTAATTAATTTAGCTATGTATCACAAGCTGGGGTTATCTCAGGGCAGCCTTAGCAAGGCAGAGCCAGTCCTTAGAGAATTCACTGCTAATCAAGGGGACATTCCTGATGAAAGAATCTCCATTATCTACAAAAGGCCAAAGTTGGATTCACTAAGCATTGTATGTTTTAAGAACATCCTACAATGTCAATAACTATTCATAGTTCTACTTTGGACAAGTAAAAGTATGTCGGATTTACACTTAAGATTAAGATTACACTTTTTTTTTTTTTGAGGCAAGAGTCTCACTCTCAGTAGAGTGCTGTGACATCATAGCTCACAGCAACCTCAAACTCCTGGGCTTAAGAGATTCTCTTGCCTCAGCCTCCCTAGTAGCTGGGACTACAGGCACCTGCCACAACCCCTGGCTATTTTTTTTTTCTTTTGGAGACAAGGTGTTGCTCTGGTTCAGGCTAGTCTCAAACCTGTGAACTCAGGCAATCCACCCACCTCGGCCTCTCAAGTGCTAGGATTACAAGCGTGAGCCACCACTCTCAGAAAGATTACTCTTATGTACTAGGAAGGAACTAATGGTTTCTACATTTTCAGATTAGTGTCTTAGAGAAAGCAGAAGCAGAAGATAGGGACATGATTCAACGATGGACTCGGAACAGTACATTAAAGTACACACAGGCTAATCAAATCACCAATTTTATAGTCTATGTTAAAGACAGCAAAAAGGAGCTAATATCGGTGCCTATCATCAAAATACATGTTGGATTTATTATTCTTTGATAAAGATCACGGTAAAGAAACATCTGGGGAAAATAATCATTTAGAGTTTGGGTTTCTATTCTTTTACAAAAGGAAGTCTAGGGAGATTTCTCTCTTTATCTGAATAAGAACAAATTCTGTCATTCACCGAATATTTATTGAGTGCTCTCTATGTCTGAGGTGCTGTTGTAATCACCAGGGATATGGCAATGGGAAGCAAAGACAGAAGAAACTCACATTCTAGTAGAAGAGGTCAGGTAATAAATACACAAACAAGAGTCCTTCAAGGATAATTGGTGCTATAAACAGTATGAAAAGGTGATGTGTAGAGAAAGACAGAATAGGTAGGGAATATTTTAAACAAGATGATCAGTAAGATCAAAATATGGTCATGAATAGAAGAGGGGAAGAGATGAGCTTGTAGAGGCAGGCAGGGAACAGATCATATAAAAGACCTGCTGTATCCTGATGTCTGGATTTCCCTTTAAGGACAATGAAAAGCCATTAGAAAATTTACATGAGCAAGTAACTTTGATCTGATTTTTATGTTTTTTCATTATAAAATATTTCAAGCATACATGAATTTATAGATAAGAAGAAAATGAATACCTCAAGGAACTATATTCGGTTAAAACCTCCAGAGTACCCTTGTCAGTCCTATTCCCCTCCCTTTTTAATAGCAATCACTATTCTGAATTTCATGCTTATCATTCTCAAGCATGTTCTTGTGCTTTAACCACACATACTCATACACACCTACAAACAGTACATGACACTGTCTTGCATGTTTTCAAATTTTCTAAGAACGATACGATACTGTACATACACTTTTGTACTTACTTTTTATCTTCAGTATTATGTTTTTGAGACTTGGCCATGCTGATACAGAAAGCTCTTATTCATTAACTTTCAGCAACTATTTAGTATTCTCTTGGATTGACACATCCTAATTTATTCATTCTTTGGTTGATGGGCACTTATGTTGATTTCAATGTTTTTGTTTATATCTCCCCAGGAAGGCAATGGAAAAATAGACACACAAAAACAAGTGGGAAGACTTTTCAGTAATCCAACAGGAAGCTGGTGGTGGCTAAGATAACAACAACTGAGATGAAAAGAAATAGAGAAATTTGGTATGTATTCTGGAGATCCAGGTGATTGGGCTTGCTGATGGATTGGATAGGGAAGAGACGGTTGCTGAGAGAAGATAAGAACTCAAGGATGAATTCTAACTTTTGGCCTCGAGAAATTTTTAAGTCATCTATAGACCCAAATCTTAGAGCTTTACAAAGTATTGTGTGATATGGCATTTTAATTTCTTAAGATTTATGAAAATCCTACATATATATGAACAATGGACTATAAAATTGGTTGGTTCTCTATAGTACATTGGGATTATATTGAGATTTAGTTAGATGACAATTTTGAATATTATCAGAAAAAAGTGAAATTATGCTGGGTTTTATTATGATAAAAGAATCCCAGGGGAATGTATATGTCTGAAGGTGTATGAATAAAACAAAATTGGTTATACACTGAACAATTTTGAAGCTGAGTGATTGGTATTTGAAGGTTGAATTTTTGTGAATGTTGCAAAAATTACATGATAAAAAGTTTAAAAAGAGATAAGAAAAAAATTTAGTTATCTCCCTATCAAGATGAGAATTGCTCCCTATCTGCTTTTCAAATAAACATCCAAATAATAATCACTCTCAGTACATCATAGTATGTAGTTTGTCAGAGAAATCAAGAAATCCAGCCAAAGTTCTTAAGTTCTTGAGGCTTATAAACCCCTCAGAAACATGATGAAACATGAACATTTTTCCCAGTGAAAAAAATACAGTTTTGTACAATTATCTGAATGTTGTTGGCACTCTTTGAAACTGGCATGGTAATGCAATGCCTATTAAAGCTCCGCTGTCGTATTTTAAAGACCTTGAAAAAATATTACTTCGTTTCATATGGAATCAGAAAAAACCTCGAATAGCCAAGACATTACTCAGCAATAAAAACAAAGCTGGAGGGATCACGCTACCAGACCTGAGACTGTACTATAAATCAATAGTGATCAAAACAGCCTGGTACTGGCACAAAAATTCTTAATGTTCAGCAGCTTCTCAGTTTTTTTTCATGTGGTCAGTGTTACATGCATTCTGCCCTATGATTGCACCAATGTACACAATTATGATTTAATAAAATTATTTTTTAAAAAAAGAATTCTTTCCTCAAAGCAGAAGTCATGATTTTCTTCAGTGTTATCATTCAGGCAATTCATTACCCTACATTTTATGCTATTTAGATTTTATACTAGTTTGCTTAGGCTGCTGTAACAAACTATTGCAAACTGAGTGGTTCAAAGTATAGGATTTATTGTCTCAAGGTTCTGGACACCAATTGTTCACGATCAGTTGAGGAGACTGTTTCCTTGTGAGGGCTGTGAGAATATTTAACACACCTCTCTCTTTCCCCCATCGGTTCTAATTGTTTTCTGGCAGCCTCTTACATTCCTTCGTACGTATAATAGACGCATTATCCTGATCTGTCTTCATCTTCATGGGTGTTCTCTCTGTTTCATGTCTGTGTCCAAACTTCACCCTTTATAACGACACAAAGCCTATTGCTCTGGGGCTCTCCCTTCTCCAGTATTACTTCATTGTAACTAATGATTTCAGTTGTGACTCTATTTCCAAACAGAGTCAAATTCTGAAGTATGGGTATTAAGATTTGAAATTTGATAGGGACACACGATTCACCCCAGACATATTTAAGTTCCATTTATAGCTAATTTTTGCAAATGACGTGAAGTATTACTTTCTCCCTGTGGATATCCAGTAAAGAAACATCATATGTTGATAAGTCTTATATTTTTTCACTACTTTGCTTAGTAGTACTGACCTATTCATAAGTGAAAACTTCCTATATTTTTGAGTTTGTGTCTGGAGATCGTTGCTTACTTTGGTCTATTTGTTAATGTCTTTACATCTTTTTAAATCCTCCCACTTCGTATTGTCTTATCTTTTTTCTTAGATACTTCTGTCCTTTGTGTGCATGTGTGTCTGTGTGTGTGGAATGTGTATATTTCAGACAGTTTGTCTATACACACACAAACAAGCAGTCTTACAACTAAGTTTTTATTGTGATTGAATTAAAATGAATATAGATCAATTTGGAGAATGTCTTAGAAATACCGAGTCTCCAATGATCCTAGAACACGGTATATTCCCCTTTTGTCTTTTTTTAATACTCTGAAAAAAAATTATTTCTATGTGTCAATAGTTTTCATTCTCTTAAAAATTATTTCATGTTAAAGATTTTTTTTTCAATTTGTTGTCACATGTAGAAATTAAAGTGTTGACATTTCCTTTACCTGCTACTTGAATTCACTTATGAATCCTAATCATTTACTTATAAATTATTTTGGATATTCTATATACATAATTACCTCCTCTAAAAAAAAATGGCAGTTTAATTTTTTCTCTCCATTTCATACCCATCTCAGTTCCTTTTCTGGCTTACAAGACTGGCCAGCACTTTGGCACAAAGTGGAAGAGGAGCTGTCACGGCATCCTTGTCTGGTTTTTAATTTCAAGGAGACGCATTAGTCATCATTAAGGATAAGTTCTGTCACCAATTTTCATAGATATAATTTTGCATATTCCTGAATATTTGTACTAGTTTTTGTTTCTGCATAGCAAATTAGCATAATTTCTGCATAGCAAATTAGCATAAACTTATTAGCTTTCAACAGCACTCATTTGTAGGACTATAAGTTTTATAAGTCAGAAGTAGTTGGGTTTTGTGCTCAAGGTATCACAAAGTGTAAATCAAGGACTCCATTGCAACTCAGACTTTACCTCACAAACACAATGCAACCTAATCATACGTACCCTCTTATTAATGTGAAATTTAAAAAGATAAATAAAGGTGTTGGCTGGGTTAAATTCTCTTCAGGCGGGTCAGAAAAAAAAAATGCTTTAAAACTGATTCTCATCATTGCTGGGATTCATTTCCTTGCTGGCTGTCAGCTTGGGCGCAAATCTCAGCTCCTAGAAGTTTTCCTCATTCCTCGTCAGGTTGCCTCTTCTGTTTTTAAGCCACCATGTCAAATCCTTTTATTTTTAATCTTTGACTTTTTCAGTCTCTGACCTCTGAACCCAGATTAAAAGGGCTCAGGTGATTTGGTAAGGACCTCCTAGTTAATCCCTCTACTTTAGGGTCAGCTGATTTGTGACATGAATTACATCTGCAAATCCCATGTAAAGTAACCAAATCATGGGAGTGATATCACGTCATATTCGCAAAGTGGGTCCATATTCTACAGGAACAAATTATAGTAGAGTGAAAGTCATTTTAGATTATCCCCTAACTTTCTCAAGTACTTAATATTTGTCTAGTAAGATGAATCATATTGCTTTTCTTTTCTTTTTTTTTCTTTTTACCTTATATAGTTAATTATATAGTTTTTTTTTTTTTTACATTAAACCAAATTGGCATTTTGACAAGAGTCATACCTCATTTGAGTACAATATCCTTTTGGTATCTAGATAACTTTATTTGATACGTTATTTAAAATTTTTTTAAATCTCATGATTATAGCAATATTATTTCCTTGTTATAAATTGTAAAGTTTTGATGTCAATAATATGTTGGTTTTATTTACTGTATTGCAAATTGTTTCCTCCATTTTTATACCTAGAGTATTTTGTATAAGATATATCATATTCTTTTACTTTTAGAAGTAATCAATAAATCTTTTTAAATAAATGTAATTTATATAATTGAGAAATAATTATTCAAGCTTTCTATTTTTTCTTGTTCAATTTTAGCAAAGATGAGCTTTCTTCAGAAAATCTCCATTTTAACCTATTTAATAAAAATTTATTATCAAATTGTTTATAATATTCTTATGGTATCAATACAATGTGTTAGTCTATAAATGTGACTCTTTTTTTAAAATTCATAATGATGTGTTCCTTTTCTCCTGATCAGATAGAAAACAAATTTTGGCTTTTTTCATCCACTTTTTATCATATATTTTATATTTTATTAATTTTTCTTTTGCTTTATTATTTTCTTCTTTCTATTTTCTTTCATTTTATTTATCTATTCCTTTCTATTTTACTGGGGTGTAGGTTAAAAGTGATTTTTAGCTACAAATAGAATGCTTTAAGATAAGAACCCAAACATAACTGTTCCAGCAAAAGCAGTGTCAATCTGAAGCCTGAATTTCTTTTGACTGACTCTCCAGCTTTATTGCACTTCCCACTCCGTCCTCTGGCTTTGCCCTTGAATACCACTTTTCAGATCACACAATGAGTTTAAATTGTATTCCACTCTTTTTCTTAACCCGAACTTCTGAGCTCCTTGCCTACGTCTGGACCCATAGGATCTCGTCAGTAAAAGTTTATTCCAGATTCTCGTCACTCATATTTATTCCTTATATTCCCCATCTAGTCCTTTCCAAACCCTACAGATTGTTTTTCCTTCAAATTGAATCTCATTTTCATTGCCATAATTCTAAACTATAATTTTCTCATTCTGCAGTAATTCTTTCTGATTCAGAAAAGTTTGTTATTTCTGTATAAATCAGATTATAGTTTTATCTTTCTCAAATATCACTTTAACGTGCATGCTTGATTAAAACAAATGAATCTATACTTATTTTTATTGCATTTTATCCTCAGTGTTTTTGCTTTTTCTCCCTTCCCAATATAAATTTGTCCTACTTGTTTAAGGATGTCTATTTCTTTAATAGAATGATTCTAACTACTCTGTTACAAAACATGCTGACTGGTTTTCTTTGTGACTAGAACTCATATATTTTAGTTTTCCCAAAATCAGACAGAAAGATAAATACACAGAGAATAAATATATTGATGGATTACTTTTAAAAAATCAGCAAGTTAGTTATATTAGTTGAACTTTTATATAGAAAATCAGAATATAATTTCTGATTTTGAAATTAAAATTTTCAGATGAGATTGGCTTTAGAAAATAACTTTAGAGAAGTTACAGAATTTTCAAGACTTGTAGAAAAAAAGACTTCTATAAGTTGTGGATTCAATTAACTTCACTATTTAAAAATAAGTAAGTTATTTACGTTTGGATTTATCCTGTGGCACTGTAGTGGGCAATGGGTATAAAATAAAAGTTCTAGTATTCCCCCTTTCTCTGTTTTACCTTTTGTGGAATCAGAAGCTCTAAGGAATGATCCACTTATTCATTTCAAAAAGTCAAAATGACAATTGGCTACTCTCTTCCCAAAGATAGGATTAAAAAGCATCCAGAAAGCCTCTTTCCTGTATTCCAGATGATAAGGAAAATGTGGCTTTGGTCCACATTGAGTTATTATTCCAATTTCAGTGAGAAGAGTACACATATTCTGAGATTTGAGACTTGCTTTCTTTCCTTTTGAAGTCAAAGGGGAAAAATACATGTCTTCCTGTTTGGGAATAATCTCAATTTGGAGAACTTAAATATTACATTGATTTAAGTTTCCGTGTTGTATTTATTTTACCACCAACTGTATTATTCATTTAACTGAGGGAAAAATATTATAAGAATAAGACTAAAAAAGAATCTAAAACTACGAATGAGATCATGTTTGGACTAGCCAGTCACTTTAATTAAAAAACAAAAAAGATATTTGTAAGAATGCTTCTAACACTAGCAAATCTTTACATATTTTTATTGGCAGCTAGTTGAATGTTTTCCTACTTTGTGTGCAATTCAGTATGCATAATAAATGCATTGTATATAAAACAGATTTTGAAGTGAAGTGTGAGGAATAAATGATTACTAAATGCTGAAGGGTGAAAAAGTAGCAAATAGTATATTCCTAAAACAGGAGAATGCATATGTGATGGAAAAAGCAATGGAGTGCGAGGTGAGATGTCTGGAGTAAAGAGGCGATGTACCGTTGTGCAATGAACATTGATTTTGAAGGCGTATATACCTGGCTTGGAAGCGGGGAATACCATATACAACCTGAACGAGGACAGAAAAGTCAATTAAGAATGGGATCTCTGTTAATCTAGAGAACAGTGACACTGTTCCCAAATCCATAGTGTAAAGGTTGCATTAAAAATAGGTGTTTATCATTGTCATTACTGGGCTTTTCTTCTTAGTTCCTCAACTCTTCAGTAGATTATGGAAATTTTTAATGTGTGGTGAAAGTAAACATAGAAAACTAAGGAAATTGTTTTCTCAGCCTGGAAGTGATTGGAAGTAAACAAAAAGTGAGGAATGAAATACCGAGCACAGACTGAGTCATGCTGCCCCAAATAGCTTTGAATTAGGGAATTGAATTAAGGAAAACGTCAGAGCAGGAGCTGAAGATAAACTGAAATGCCGAGGAAGTGGAAGTTAGGCAAAATTTAGACCAAAGAAGGAAAAGAATTAAGAAATAAATATATGAATAATGGAAAGCAGACCGTGTCCAGTGAAACATAGTAAAAAGCAAAGGATAATTCCATTGTAATTCTATTTGTTGCATTAAATGTGACAAATTAAAATTTTCATTGGCCGTTCCAGTTGGAGTTGCTGTGTGAACTTTGTCTTAAGGTCAGTATTGCCGTATCAGGTACTTAGTTAGCCCCTTATTCACTTTCTGTTTGTTTATTCATTTATTCTATAAATATGGTTTGAGTACCTACCACATTGTGGCTTTACACAAAGCAGATAATGATCCCTGTGCTTGTAATAGATGTCAGGCAATAAACCTAGTAAATGTGTAAATCATTTGTGTGTGTTGGAAAGGATCACGTCTTTGGAGAAGAATAAACTAAGGGTGTTATCAAAGTGATTGCAACTCTAAATCATTTGGGCAAGGTTGTCCTCATTGAGAAAGCAAGTAAAATAAAATTGTAAAGTTGATGAAGGAGTGAGTAGTGCAGACATGGAAAGGTGGATTCTGGGAAAAGAGATTAAGAAAATGAGTGGGACGATGTGGGGTCAGAGAAATTTTAGAGTGCCAAAGAGCATAGCACTGTGGAATTCATTATGAGGATTTTGTCATTCATTTTCAGTGAGAAAAGAAAACACTGAAGAACTTTGAGCAGATAAGACCATGATATGATAAATGTTTTTAAAAGATTACTTTAGCTGCTATGTTGTGAAGTGATTCCAGATGGGGGAAATGATAGAAACAGGTAGGTCACTTAAGAAACTATTGCAGTAATCGAGGGAAGATCGATGTGGTTTGATTAAAGGTGACAGGAGTGAGGTGCTGACAAGGGGTCAGATATGAATACATAGTAAATGTAAAACCTACGGGATTTCCTGACAGACCGGATGTGTGTGTTAGGGGATGAGACGAATCAATGATGAGCATTTGTTTCTCTGTCCTGAGCATCTACAAGTTGGAATCAGTTTCAGGTAAAATGTGAAAGACTACCTGTAAAACAGGTTTGGGTAGTAAGATCAGGCATTCTGCTTGAAAAAATTAAATTTGCTGTAAAATTTGACATGCATTTTAAATATTCACTTCCAACATTGAGTTGGCAGTTGAATAAATGGGCCAGAATTTCAGAATAGTGGGCTAGGATGTAAAAACAAATATGGGCATTATAAGCTTAAATAATACTAACAAAGAAGTGTGTGTCAGTAGAGAAGAGACAGGACGGGCTGTGGGGCATGTTTATGTTAAGAGATTAGGGAAGAAAACAAGAACCAGCCAACAAGACAGGTGGGATATTCATGAAATAGATGGGGAAAAAGAAAACAAGTAAAAAACGGAGTTTCCGAGAGTAGAGCGTGATCAACTATGCCAAATATTAGCGATAGAGTATGTAAGGAGAGAACTGAGAATTGATTAGTAGATTTAGTTAATTGGTGGTTGTTGATGATCTCTGCAATGGCAATTTCGATGGAGGTTGAAGTTGATTATAGAAGGACTGCATTTTTAAAAATTAGCCCTATCTCCTACTCTTGCAGGAGTTTCATAGGTTCTCAATAAGTTAAAGGAAAGGCTACTGTGAGACACACTTGTGTTTTCCTTTGCAAGCAGCAAGTTATAAAGGGGTGGTACTTAGCCAGCACTGAGGATCCCTGCACACAACTTCAAATAGCTGTCTATTACAATCACATGTGATAATTTAGAAAAAATAATTTGGTTATTATAAGGGTATTGCTTTGTATGCTTTTTGCCCCAATCTCAGTGGAATCTCTTAGTGATCTAGGGAGGATTCTTGGTGAAAGAAGAAACAAGCTGCCAATGTTGAGTAAAAATTTATACAAATAGAAGTAAAGCAGCCTCTTTGGCTATTTTGTACTTTGCTTAATATACAGCCGTACAGTAGGTAATATCGAAGAGAGCATGGAAAGGAAAATTGGTGAGAAAAATGAGTGAGTTTCTCCCTAAGATAGAAATCCATTTAGATTTTTTTATAGCAATCAGTATCCTGATTACTATCAATTATTATTAGTCTTTTTATGGGAAAAGTATAGAGGAGGATGCTTATTTTAGAGGAACGGAGATCTAAGACTCCAGCTAATTGTATCAATCTACCAAGGAACTAGAACTTTTAGTTCAGAATTATAGAAAAGGTAATCCCAAGGAAAATTATCAGAACACATCTCTATGGAAACATAACTGTCTCATACTTAAGCTTCAATTTCTAGCAATGTAACTCAGCAAATATTCATTATGAACATCCGTATCAATCTTACCACTTCTAATGACCCGTAAGGGAGTTGAGGAAGATGGGGCGTGTAGAGATAATTTTAACTTTTTTCAGTGTTCGACAAGTGTAAACAAATGGAGAACAACTTGTTACCAGTTCAAAGGCAACCTCATCCTTTATTTACCGTTCTATAACTCTCCATCATTCTAATGCTTCCTCCCTCCTTGAGGTATTTTTTTTCCTTCTTTAGGGACCACCCAGTCTCAAATTGCTTATTTATCAGCACTCATCTCCCTCCTGAAATCCCAACAGACTCATAACCACTCCCTTCTGTTTGCCTGCATTCCTGAATACCAAGCCTCCATGTAGCTTCTTTGTAATTTTGTATTTGTAGAAAGACACAAATATACTGGAAATGCACGTATCTATTTCCCTGAGACCAAGCAGGGAGTTGATATCTTTTTTGCTGGTTTTTACTGTTTTTGTCCTCCTCCTGTACTAATAATAGGTTGACAGACTGAGTTAGCCAGTTAGCAATAAGAGTAACTAAAGACAGAACAGATGTTATGCTAAAGATCTCTTACTGAAAACCGGGCATAGACAACATTTTGATAAATTCAATAACATTTTCTATAAATAACACATATTGCCAAGTTTGGGCCCTCATTTAAATGACTGTGTTATTCTGGCATAATTTGCTAATAAAATATTTAAAATAAGATTCAGTTCACTGAATGGCAGAAATTTGGTGTTGTAAGGAACTGTAAATGTCATGTAAAGTTAATGTCTTTCTTTTTTTGTTGTTGTTGCAGTTTTTGGCCAGGTCTGGGTTTGAACCCGCTATCTCCGGCATATGTGGCGGGCACCCTACTGCTTTGAGCTAATTTAATGTCTTTCACTTCACCATTAAGAAAATATAAGATCCATGGGTGTAAGTTCATTATGGAAACTTAAAACCAGACCTGATGTCTCTCAATAACTGGTTGAGTGTGTGTTCCAGTGGTTTGGTATTCTGGTTCTTGCCGAGGCATGTAGAAATATACTTTACCTCTCTGGAGGAATAATTAACCTTTTAAAACACTTATAATTATGAATCATTTTTCTTCTAGAATATATGCTTTTCATGGACATCTTTTTAGGCATTGTTAGAATAAGTGACAATCTTATTTTAGAGTGGTGTTTCTGGACACTTATGAGATAATATGGATGCCCTGTTTCTTTCATCCAGTGTGTAACAGGGAAGCTGAGTTGACTTAGCAAAACTTCTCTAGTTTCAGCAAATAAGTGGCTTCTTTTTCTCCACTGTGCCTGCTTGAATTACAAACGACTCCTTGAAGCATCTGTTTTCACTAAATTTGACAGCCAGGAAGGAAGGTTCACAATTTCAGCAGCTGTTATTTGTTTTTTTCTTTTACTGAGCTGATCATCAGGACCACGGGGTCCGGAGATTTGTTTGATTACTCAGCAGGACAGTCGAAGCTAAAACAGAGAGATGGTAGAAAGCACAGGGATACAGAGGAAGGCAGGACATGAGCAAACATCAAAAGACATGGCGTGATAAGCAGGAGCCAAAAATAAAGTTTACTCCAAGGACATGGTGACCAGAGGGAAGATTACTGATGCACAATAGCTGAAGTTAAGCACTGATTCTGGGGCATATATTAATGTGTATAGTATAAAAGCTGAGTCACAGCCATCAGTATTTCCAAAGCAGATGTTCATATTATTGAACATGAGGTTGACAAACATTATTCTTCAACTCATAGTGCCCTCTCTACCATGTCCTCTATTTTAAACAAGTTGAAAAAATACAAGAATGTTTTTTTTGAGTGGCTTTGAGAGAGAATATTTGCTGACTGGCTGAACAAGTGATTAAGGGGACAAATTTGAAGCCAGGGTGTAAGGAACCAACCCAGCACCCGCGAGCGAGAGTGCAGAGTGGAACTGAGCAGAAGACTCAGCAAAAAGATGAAGAAAGGCAGGATGTCAAGGTCAGCAGCAGACAAATTAAAGCAAATAAATATACTTGAAGAAATAGAATCCAAAGCTTTACTAGCATGGATTATATTATTAATGCATAACAGTCATTAAAATGTTAAGAACTAAGAACTTATTCCTTAGGAGAAGAGAGCCCAGAGCATGGCATCACAAAATTTGTTTTGTATGAGAATTCGCCTCAAGAGACAGTTGTAAGCATCACTGTATATTTGTACACAGAGAAGAAGAGAAATTTGAAAAGTGTAAGTCAGACAGGGAAAGTGAGTCCAACAAAGTGGAAACGTTGTAAGAAAAATATTCTTCCTTGAAAATGCAACAGGAAATGTAAAGACATGTTTCATGAACAATATTATTAAAAAATATCATTAATATAAAGAATTATATTTCCAAACAGCCTTAAACAAAGAACTGATGGTTGTTTACCAATTACAGAGGCACAAAATGCTGAACCAATATACAAAAAGAATGGAAATGTGTATCTGTTTTACTTTAGCTGCTATAACATAATACTGTAGAGAGTAAGTGTATCATAAGCAAGAGAAATGTATTTCTCACAGTTCTAGAGACTGGAAAGTCCAAGATCAAGACACTTGAAGTGTCTGGTGAGGGCCTGCTTCCTGGTTTCTGGATCATTGCCTTTCTGCTACGTCCATACATGGTCCAGGGGCAAGAGAGCTCATGGAAGGCCTCTTTATATAAGCACTAATCCCATTTACGAGGACTCTACTCTCATCACCTAATCACCTCCCAGAAGATCTACCTGCAAATATCACATTCAGGGTTAGATTTCAACATATGAATTTGAAGGAAACATAAACATTTATTCTACATCATTGTATCCTGGGCCTCAACATTCATATCTTTCTCACATGCGAAATACATTAATTCTATTACAACAGCTTCAAAAGTCTTAACTTGTTCTGTCATCAACTCAAAAATCTGAAGTCCAACATCTCATTTAAATGTCATCTAAATCAAATATGTATGAGACCCAATGTAAAATTTATCCCCAGGCAAATTCCCCTGCAGCTGTGAAACTATGAAACCAAATTTGTTTGCTTTCAAAATACAACGGTGGGACAGGCATGGAACATCCATTGCCATTCCAATCAGAAGAAATAGGAAAGAAGGAAGCAGGTCCCTAACAAGGTCAATTCCAATACATCTTAAGGCTTGAGAATAAGTCTTTGGCTGAATGCTCTGCCTTCCAGACCCATGGGAGTGGCAATGTCACCCCTATGCCAGGAGGGACATGCCCACTGCAGCTCTCTGCCTGTGCCAAGTCTCATAGCTGTAGCTCTCCTGACTTGGGTTCCAGAGCCCACAGTGCTGCTGGGAATCTATATCTTTTAAAATTTAGGTGGGGGCATCTATGCTCCCCTAGGACGTTGGGACATAGCCCACTCTATAATTCTTCCTGGGGCTCCCACCTTTGAAACATTGAACTGGAAGATCCTAACCTACCTGAAGGGTGAGATCATACCCTTTGGGATCCTTGTAGTCTGGGCTTATGTTGGGATTGGTACCCCTGATGGTGTCTGAAATGCCTTTGGAATCATTCCTTCATTGTCTTGAATAATAGCCCATGGCTTCTGCCAAGTTGGCTAACTAGTCTACTTACTAAAGAATCTTTTGGCCATATGCCTAGAAATCTTTACCAAAAGGTCTGTCTTGTTGTTTTCAATATAGGTAGACTGAGATTTTTCCAAATGTTAAAGTGCTAATTACTTTTTTCTTAACAATTCTATATTTATGTTATTTCTCTCTCTTGAAATTTACTATATGCAGTCTGGAGGAGCCAAGTTGTTCCTTTAACAGTTTATGAAACGATTTCCTCAGCCAAACATCCAGTTTCACCACTCACAAGCTATACCTTCTGCAAAACCCTAGAACAGGGAAACAGCCCACCCAAGATCGTTGCCACCTTTTAGTAGGAATAACCTTTCCTCCTGGGTCCAATAATGCATTCTACATTTCCATGTAAGACCTCAACAGAACAGATTTTGCCATCCATACTTCTATCAACACTCACTTGAGAAGTATTTATACATTGTCTAAGAAGATTGGGGCTTTCTCTGCAATTCTCCTCTTCTTTCTGAGCCCTTTCCAGAATCACCCTTAACGATCTGTTAATAACAATCTAGCCTATTTGCAGCATGCACCTTGAAATTCTTTCAGTTCCAAAGCTGCTTCCACATTATTAGGTATTGGACACAGCAGCACCGTCACTCCTGGGTACCAATTTTGGTCTTAGTTTATTTGGATTGCTATGACAGAATGCAATAATAGAAATTCATCTTTCACAGTTCTGGAGCCTGTGAGATCAAGATGCCAGACAGCTCATTTCTTGGTGAGGGTCCACAGACAGCTGTCTTTTTACTTTCTATCTTTCTGCCTGTGTGTTATGTCCTTCTGCTGCTGAAGGGGCCGGGAGCACTGTGATGGCTCATTTATAAGGATACTAATCCCATTACTGTTAATTCCCAGGGGCTTCTCATCAAACACCACATTGGGTATTAGTTTTCAACATATAAATTTTGTGGAGCTAGATATTCAGTTTATAAAAGAATCTATCTCTGATTTATTAACACTGTGAAGATACTAAGACACAGCATATTTTGCATGATTTTTGAAGTGGGGATTTAATTTTAGCCAACTGAATATATTTCAACTATCTTTCTATTAAAACTTTGAAACTAAATGCTCTCTTTTAAAAAGAGATATTTTGATTTGATCCTCAGCTTGTGTCACAATGACTCTAAAGTATTTGTACTTTGAAGAACAAAAGCATGCTTAATGCCATTTCTGTAAGTTTATAAAAGTTTGCTACTACTTTATAATTAGGAGGCCTTTAATACAGTAGAACTCCTAAGACAATGGAAGTTTTAAAACCGAGTTTTTGCTAACAAGAATAATGCTGTGCATATTTGGAGGGGAAGTGAGGCATGGCCTGTATTTTATCAGTCTTTTGACATTAACTTGATGTAATTCAAATTCAATTTACTGATGAACCAAGATAAATGCTTTCCTTTCCCCTAAAATTTTGATTACTTTGACTAAAAATAAATTGTTATTGAAAGGCCATCTTGACTTTTTTTTTTTTTTTTTTTTTTTTTGAGTTTTCGGCCACGACTGGGTTTGAACCCGCCACCTCTGGCATATGGGGCTGGTCCCCTACTCCTTTGAGCCACAGGCACCACCCCAGGCCATCTTGATTTTATAAGAAAGCAAATAAAAACATTGACATTTTTTTATTAGTGAAAAAGTTACAGAACTGTGGTGCTGGCAAATTAAATGGGTGGCTAGAAAGTATAATATCATGTTGTAGAGATGCGTTGGTTTCAAGACAGAATAATGTATGGTGATTTAGTAACACAACATCTCAAAATCCATGTAGGAATAATGGTATGTACGAGAAACTGAAAGTTCCAGAAGAGATGCATTTCACACCATTGCAGATACAAAATAATATTTTTTACAAACTGTGCAAGATATTCAAATACCGGAGCATCTGGCAGGAAAGAGATATTCAACGAGTTTAGAATTCTTTCAAAAGAACTATATGAAACATTATTTACAAATTATATTTTGGTTGTAGAAAAACTAATGAGACCATATTGCCATTACATTTTAAAAAATTGTCATCTTGCATTTTAGAACAATAAATATAGATTTTTGGTTTTGGAGGAATAAAATATTGATATTGGGAGATAGAATAAAAAAACTAGTCGAATGATTTTAAGGGTTCTACTTATAATAATAATTGTCAAAAGCAATGTTTCTGGGCTACTGACATTGACCTAGCTGGCAAGTTTCTTTTTCTTTATCTATCTCAGTTGAAGACATGATCCTTCTATGAGTTAATAGCACACTGGTAGTCATGTGTAGCTGTTATTTCTACAACCACAACATCTGAGCTTTTTGATTTTGCTTTATAAATATCTTTTAATTGTTTTGATCTCTAATCTCATTATTCTAGTTCAATTCTTAACATTTGTCCTAGTTCTTTTGAATGCCTTTTATTACTAAAATATCTTCTTAGCTAAATGTGTGCATGTCTATATGTATATGTATGTGTGTGTATATATATATATATATATATATATACATATATGTGTATATATGTATGTATATGTATGTGTGTGTATATATGTATGTATATGTATGTGTGTGTATATATGTATATATATATATACACACACATACATATACATACATATATATACATATATACACACACATACATATACATACATATATACACACACATACATATACATACATATATACACACACATACATATACATACAGACATGCACACATTTAGCTAAGAAAATATTTTATATCTTATATATATATATATACCATATTTGTATATGTGAAAAGAATGTACAAGTATAATTTAAATAATTACTTCTGATGATGAGATTATATGTGCTTTTATTCTTCTTGTGTTACTCTGTATTTCTAATTGTTTTCTACATTGAGCTTGAATTTTTCTTAGTTTTAATGTGTAAAATTACAGTTTTTCTAACCTGAAAACCTATGTAATCTGTTTACAGATGGAAAATGGAAATCACGGCTCTGCTCCTATGGCCCAACGGGCTAAGGTGCCAGCCACCTACACCTGTGCTGGTGGGTTCAAATCCAACCCAGGCCCGCCAAACAACAATGACGGCTGCAACTAAAAAATGGCCGGGCATTGTGGCGGGCGCCTGTAGTCCCAGCTACTTGGGAGGCGGAGGCAGGAGACTCACTTGAGCCCAGGAATTGGAGGTTGCTGTGAGCTGGGATGCCACAGCACTCTATCCAGGGCGACAGCTTGAGGCTCTGTCTCAAAAAAAAAAAAAAAAATGGAAATCACTATTGAGTTACATTAACTAAAAATTTACTAGTTAAACGTTTAATATTGTGTTAGTCAAATAGTGTTAGTTGATGCTTAAATAACAAATCATATTAAAAGATTAGTGGATTCATATAGATAATGCTTATTTCTTGTTTGTCTCATGATATGACCTTATTCACTATTGTGCCACTTAATGTGGCAGCACATGGTAGAGTTTCAATTAATCCTCACTGGATAAAGAAAACAGGCACAAGAAGGGAACCCTCCCTCATTATTCCCCTCTCTATTTCGGTTGTCTTTCATTGAGTGGCTTTGCGTTCTAGAATGCTTTGAGTACATAGCCACATACACATACAGTTCTATTTCCTGTAAACTCCATGGAACCATGGAGAATTGCCTCTAGCTCTGTAAATCTTACATCTAGAGAGAGTGAATATGACTTCTGCATATTTATGCAAAGTTAGTTGCAAGGTGTCCCAGCTTGGGCTGCTATAGCAAAATACGATAAATGGGGAAACTTTAACAACAAACATTCAATCCCTTAACACAGAGCTTAACTCCAAAAGTATGTTCCTGGAAGAAGAAGAGAAGCAGAAATCTAGTGAGACATCAGTAATTTTTAAAACAATCAACATTGTAAACTTAAAAAGCATGCCATGTAATGAGCATCAACAATGAAGTTTCTTGGCTTAATAATACATGACATTTAAAAATATAGCTAATGATATCATCTTACACCTAGAAAATCCTAAAGAATCCTCCGAAAGTTCCTAGATTTGATTAATGAATGCAATAAAATTTCAGAATACAAAATCAAGATTCAATAATCTTAAGATTTCTTCATCCCAGCACTTGGGAGGCTGAGGTGGGTGTATGGTTTAAGCTCACCAGTTCGAGACCAGCCTTAGCCAGGGCAAGACCCCCATCTCTAAACAATAGCTAGCCATTGTGGCAGGCACCTGTAGTCCCAGTTAGTTGGCAGGCTGAGGCAAGAGTAGCCCTTGAGCCCAAGAGTTTGAGATTGATGTGAGCTGTGATTCCATAGCACTCTGCTAAGGGCATCAAAGTGAGACTGTGTCACAAAAACAAAACAAAACAAAAAAAACCTATATGATTTCTGTACACCAATAATAACCAAACTATGAACAAAATATAGAACTCATTCTCATTTACAATGATTTCAAAAAAACAAAAATAAAGACAAGAAAACCCCAAACCACAGGAATATATTTATCCAAAAAGGCAAAAGATTTCTACAAGGAAAACCACAAAACACTGTTGACAAAAATTGCATATGACACAAATAGATGGAAAAACATCCCATGGTCTGAATTAGAAGCATCAATATCATTAAAATTACCATATAGCCCAAAGCAATCTATATTTTCAGTGCAATTCCTATCAAAATACCAAAATCACTTTTTATAGAATTATAAAGAGCAATCCTGAAATTTATATGGAATTAAAAAAAGCCCAAATAGCTAATATAATCCTTAGCAAAAAGAACAAAGCTGGAATTATTGCATTGCCTGACTTCAAATTATAAGACTAAAATAACAATATCATGGTACTGGTGAGAAAACAGATGCATAGATAAATGAAGCAGAGTAGAGAACCCAGAAATAAAGCCAGAGACCTGCGGCCAATTTAATTTCAATGAAGTAAACAAAAATGCACACTGGGGACAGAATATCCTATTTAATAAATGTTAAAATGTGAAATTATAAGAATTCTAGAAGAAAATATAGGAAAATTATTCTGGGTATTGGCATAGGCAAAGAATTTATGACTAAGACCTCAAAAGCAAATTCAAAATAAAAAGACAAACCAGGGTAAATTAAATAAAAACTTCTCCAAAGTAAGAGAAATAGTCAACATGGTGAACAGACAACCTGCAGAATGGGAGGAAATATTTGCGAACTATGCATTCAACAAAGGAAACATCCCAAATCTGTAAGGAACTCAAATAACTCAGTAAGAAAATAAAAAACTCCATCAAACAGTGGACAAAAGATATAAAACGATATTTTTCAAAAGAAGATATACAATTTACCAAGAAATATATGAAAAACTGCTCTACATTACAAATAGTAAGAAAAATTTAAACCACAATGAGATATTGCCTTGTGCCATTCAGTATGACCATTATTGAAAAAGTCAAAAAGCAATACATATTGGTAAGGATGTCAGGAAAAGAGAATGCATATACCTTGGTGCTGGTATTGTAAATTCATACAGCTTTTATACAAAACAGTATGGAGATTCTTCAGAGAACTAAAAATAGAACTATCATGTAATACAAAAATCCCACTCCTACCCCAAAGAAGAAATCATTATTTGGCCCGCACACTGTACCCCATGATTGAACTAATGTACACAGCTATGATTCAATAAAAAAAAAAAAAAAAAGATACCTGAACTTCTATATTTGTGGCAGCACAATTTATAGTATCAAAAATATGCATTAACCTAAGTGTGCATCAGTGGATGATAGGATAAAGAAAATGTGAGATACACACACACACACCATGGAATACCATTCAACCATAAAAATAAAGCAATCATGTATTTTGAAACATATGTTGCACTGGAGGCCATTATATGAAGTGAAATAATTTAGATACAGAAAATCACATTCCACCTACTCTTACTTAGGATAGCTAAGTAACGTATACACATGGACCAAAATGTATAGGATAGCTAAGTAATGTATACACATGGACCAAAATGTATAGTATAGCTAAGTAATGTATACACATGGACCAAAATGTATAGTATAGCTAAGTAACGTACACACATGGACCAAAATGTATAGGATAGCTAAGTAACGTATACAAATGGACCAAAATATATAGTATAGCTAAGTAACGTATACACATGGACCAAAATGTACAGTATAGCTAAGTAACATATACACATGGACCAAAATGTATAGGATAGCTAAGTAACGTATACAAATGGACCAAAAGACATGGAAGACACAGCAAGGGGAGAGGATGGAAGAAGGATGAGAAATGAGAAATGACACCATGGGTAAAATGTACAGGATTTGAGTGATGGTGACACAAAAAGTCTAGACTTTACCATTATACAATATACACAGGTAAAAAAACCACACTTGTACTCCCCAAATCTGTAGGAAAAAGACTGGGAGAGTTGTGAGATGATACAACATATGACCAATCAATAATTTCATGAATAGTAGAGATGATTTATTCATCAAAGATGAATGCTATATTGAAGAATTATATTAATAAATAAAAAACAATTATTATGGCAAGCCTTCACAAAGAACAGTGGTTAGAAGAGGAATGGTTCCCCAGAAACCTTTTGAGATTATGTCAAATTCATATATAATGTGGACAATGGTGTTTCTATTTTCCTTTCACATTTACAAATGTGCATTCTTTCAAAACATGTCAATCATCACTAGGCTTCAAGAAATTGTAACTATAGGTTCTAAAAAAGGACGTGATACTATACTGGATGTTCTTTCAGTTTATAATAGAAATTCTCGATGGTAGAAGTTATACCATCTCACTAACTTTTTGCCAGTGGGGAAAATTTTCATAAGTTTACATAATCTTTGGTTTACTAGTGAATACACGATTCACTTCTTTCCAAAATTATAGTGAAAGTTTGAAATCTGTAGAATATTGCTAATACATTACGGATTTAAAGATGTGATAAATTTCCCCTGCATTTCAACTTGATTAAATGAGATGCTTCTGTGACCTCTTAATATCTCATAGTGTTAAGTATGCTTATGTATGTTTGATAATTACATATTAATTATGTTTTATATAAATGTAAGTGGATAATAAAGTAGGGGGATATTTCATAATGGAAGCAATAATAAATGCTAGTAAAGAACAGTAGATACTCTTACAATCCCTGTTTATCTGAAAGTGTTTTTTACCCCAAACACACAGACACATACATAAGCACCCCCACACAACCTCTTCCCTATACAAATCATAACATTTCATAAATCTTCACCAAAATCCTCTCTAGGTACCACATATGCCAGATAATTAATGAATATTAAAATATTTTTTATATTATATAATCATCCATGTAGAATTCTTTTATATCCACTTTTAAATAAAGATATGAATGATAAAGAAAACTTGTTACTGACTTCATATTTCATTTTTTGGTGGTCACTGTACTGATCATAAATTTTAAAGGCATATAATATTCGTGGTAGAGAATTTCTTTATTTACACTTTGAAAAAGAAGCTAACTTAAAGAAAATGCTAGTACAGTTAAAGAGATGTCTTTTAAAGAAAGACAAGCTATAACTAAATCATTACTTATAATAGGTATTTATCTACTGGAAAAGTACAATGGCCTTTATAATGGATTTGTACTTTTAATATAACAATTATCATTAATTAATGATTTGTGATTGAAATATGTGAAGAGACGGGTTTTTTTCCTCTACTCAAATGTTGGAATTTTTAAAATGCCCAAGTGGGAGTGAGGAAATGTTATATTTTTGTTTGTAAGATTAATCTAAAGTGAGTAATTAAGTATTAAGAAGAACAACTGCATACATCTTAGAACATGTGAATAAATGCTTTCTTTTTTCTTTATTGCTAAGTCTGTGTTGTACTTTAAAATAGCTACTGAGGGATATTACTGTTTGGCCTGTAAACCTCTTTTTAATTTATCTCTGTCACTATATTTAAGGTATATTTTTTGCATACAACATATATTTGTGTTTTGTTTTTTATCAGTCTATCTTTTAAGTAGTGGTTTAGATCACTAATATTTAATGTAACTATTAGTATACTAGGTTGTTTTACATTTATCAAATTCATTCTTTATTCCTTTGTTCATCCTTTTCCAACCTTTTTTGAAGTTTTATTTAGGAACTTATTTTATTTGTTTTTTTGTTTGTTTGTTTGTTTGTTTTAAGACAGACCCTCATGTCACCCTTGGTAGAGTGCTGTGGCATCACAGCTCACAGCAACCTCAAACTCTTGGGCTCAAGTGCTCCTCTTGCCTCAGCCTCCCAAGTAGCTGAGGCTACAGGTGCCTGACACAATACCTGGCAAGAACTTATTTTGTCCCTTCTATCATCTTTTTATTAATTTATCTTTATGGTAGTTTCTCTGGGGATTATGAAATTCATTTTAACTCATTACAGTCTAGCTTCAAAAATTGTCAACTACTTTAAAAACAAAGAAAGATTGTTAAAAAATGTCTACTTACCCCTGTTGTTTTTCAGATGTCATGATTCTACATATTCAATAAACCCATGATATGCTAATATATTTGTGTTACTTTTATTTTATGCATTCAATAATCTCTGAAGGAATAAAAATAATGTAATACCGAATAACATATTTTATTTTGAAAATATAATATAATAAAATTTTCACTCTGTGGTATGCCAAATAATAGCATAAAGAGATATCTATGTGCAAATCTCCAGAATGTGTATATTTTAGATTGCCCAGGAAAAGGTAATCAGGATAGTAGTTAAGTTCTATGGTTTAAATGTGATCACTCCAAAATTCTTGTTGAAATTTAACTCCTAATGCAATAGTATCACAAGATAAGACTTTTAGGAGGTGATTAAGTTACCAGGGCAGGCTCTGCTCCAATGATGCAGAAATAGGGTATAATCTTGGAAGCAGAGAGCCACCCTCACCAGATGCCAAACCTCCTATTGCTTTAATCATGGCCTTCTCAGCCTCTAGATCTGTGAGAAATAAATTTAATTTCTTCATAAATTATCTTGTTGCAAATCAAGCACAAGCTTGGCTACTTGCTGCTGTAAGAGCCAATACAATGGAGGAGATGTAGTGAAAGGAAAGTGACTTTATCCCGGAGCTCACAGAGGGAAAATGGCTAAGGCTCATGGCTCGAAACAAAACCATTTTGAAGTCTTGGGCTGAGGGTAGAGGTTTAAAAAGGGAATTGGATCTATTTATGTGGTGAGTTACATTTATGGATTTATGAATGTTGAACCAAGCTTAAATCCTTGAGATAAACCCTATCTGATCATTATGAATAATTTTTTCTAATGTGTAGCTGTACTATGTTTGCTAGAATCTTATTTTGCATCAGTATTCCATAATGATATTGGGCTATTTTCCCCTTTTTGTTGGGTCCTTTCCTGGTTTTGGTATCCAGGTGACATTTGCTTTGTAGAATGTGTTGTGGGAGGATTCCTTGCTTCTCTATGTTTCAGAATAGGGATTTTTTTAGTAATTGTCGATGATCTTTTGTATCTCTGTGCTATCTGAGGTTATTTCTCCTCTTTTCACTTCTGATTGAGGTTATTAGAGATCTTACTTTTCTATTGCTAGCTAGTCTGGCCAAAGGTTTATCAATTTGGTTAATCTTTTCAAAGAATCAACTTTTAGTTTCACTGATCTTCTGAATCGTCCTTGCAAACAGACAATCTTCAGAATGGGAGAAGTTATTTGCAGGCTTTGATTCTAACAAAGAACTGACTAGAATCTACAAACTCAAATTAGTCACCAAGAAAAGCACAAACAACCCCAAATATAACTGGACAAGACACTTGGACAGAAACTTCTATGAAGCAGAAAGAGGAACGGCCAAAAAAATACTCATTGTCTCTAATCAGCAGAGAAATGCAAATCAAAACCACTCTGAGATATCATCCAACCTCAGTAAGATGAGTCAACATCACAATTCTCAAAGCTGGGAATACTGGCGCGTATGTGGAGAGAACGAAACACTTTTACACTGCTGGTGGGATTGTAGACTAATACAGCCTCTATGGAAAGAAGTACGGAGAATCTTCAATGAACTAAAAGTAAATAAACATTCCATATGATCTTGCAATTCCATTACTAGATATCTACCCAGAAGGAAAAAAAATTCCTTGTATCCCACGGACATTTTAAGTAGAATGTTTATTGCAGCTCCATTAACAACTGCCAAGACATGGAAACAACTGAGTGCTCGTCAACCCTTGACTGGATTAATAAACTGTGGTATATGCATACCATGGAATACTATTCAGACATAAAAAGATGGAGACTTTACATCTTTTGTATTTGTCTAATGGAGTTGAAGCACATTCTTCTTAGTAAAGTACCACAAGAATGGAAAAGCAAGTATCCAATGTACTCAAAACTAATGAGAAACCAACAGAAAAATAACTACACACCTACATGAAAGAAACAAACAAGTATATTCAAGTGGGAGAAGGGGGAAGAAGGAAAAGGGAGAGGGGCGGAGGAGTGGGGATTGGCAAATTCTCATCTAATGGGCACAGTGTAGGGCTATACAGCATACCCGGGATGAAGGGCTCAACTTCAACTTGAACTTTGCTTTAGAAATGAAAACAACATAACCTAAACATTTATGCCCTCATATGAATCTGAATTTTTTTTTTTTAAAAAAAGGGAATTTGGGATGAAGGGCATGCAGGAGTGGCAAGGAGGTGCAGGTCAGTGTGACTTGTCCTGATGACTATCCTGGGTTTCTGCTCCACCAGGTGAATGCGCTGACATTACCTTTCTTTCTCTCTCATCTTGAAGGCTGTTTATCTATAGATTAACTGCAAACTTGATGAACTAATCTCCTAGTGGGGGTCTGGTTTGTTTCAGTCTCTGGAACTTCTAAACAAGCAAAAAATTAGATAAGATAAACTTAGCAAGAGAATGTTTGGTGCAAAGGAGGATAAAGATCAACATTTCATCCTTAAGAGCATAGCAAGTAATGGGCAGAAAAATTTCAAAATTTTGATAAATGGGGCACTGGTTACGTAGTCTGGTATTTTGTAAGCAGCACCAATGGACCGAGAGAGTAATTGGTATTGAGAAGTTGGGCGTTTCTATAACAAATTCCAAAAATTGTGCAAGTAGCTTTGGAACAGGGTAATGGTAAAGGCTGGACAACAAAATGCTATTCTAGTGAGAGCTGAGAAGGAGAAAATACCCATAGACATACCCTGAAACTTCTTAGGGATTGTGTAAGTGATCATGATCAAAATTTTGCTAGAAATGTAGACATTAATGGTCATCCTGATGAGGTCATAAATGGAAATGAGAAATACGTTATTGGAAGCTATAAGAAAGGTAATCCTTGTCACCAAGCTGTAAAGTACTTCCCTGAATTGTTTGTATGTCCTGGTACTTTGTGAAAGGCCGAATTTAAGAGTGATGAACTCTGATATTTGGCAGACGAAATCTCTAAGCAAATTGGAGGATTCTGCCTGGATTCTCTTAACTTAGTGTAGTAAAATTCGGTAAGAGGTAAATAGGCAAGTGAAACTTAAGATTTAGAAAATCTTTAGCCTGGCTAAACCACATTTAAAGAATAGAAAGGTATATTTGAGAAAAAAGCACTAAGTGTACAGCCAAGTGAACATTTGCTAAGATTTGTGTGGATAGAAGTAAAACAGATGCTATTCACCAGAACAATAAAAATTTATCCCAAGCCTTTTGGAGATCGTCCAGGTAGCCACTCCCATTATAGACTCAGTGCCTGGACTTAGAGGGCAGAATGGTTTTATGGAAGAGGCCCTTGTTTCTAATGGAACCTCAGAGTTTGCTGCCCAAAGCTACCTCAAGTTTCCGCTCCCCACATTCCACTGTAGTACTCTTTGGCTCCCCCAGCTGCCCTTAGCTGCGTGCAGCTTGGACCACCACTCCAGAGATCACATGGGCAAACCTTGGCAATATGCACATGGTGCTGCCTCCACAGAGAAATGTTACAGTGGTGGGACCAGCATAGGTAGTCTTCAGTAGGGCAGTGCATGGTGGAACCATGGGGGTAGAGATGCCCTTAATACCCCAGATCCACAGAGATGACAGCCTGCCAAGTTATCCTGGTAGAGCCTTAAATATATGACTCCAATTCATAAGAGTTGTGATGTAGGCTGGCCTGGCAATTTATTTATTTATTTATTTATTATCTCAAATTAATATGAGGGAACAAGTTTTTAGGTTACAATGTTCTCACTTCCCAGGTAGAGTTCAAGTTGTAGGAGAGCCCCTCACCAGGGAGGGAGGAGCATGCTAAATACCCTAATTGTGCACATTAGGTGAGATCCCACCAAACCTCTTCCCTCCTCCCACCAAGTCCTCTCCCCCCTTCCCCTCCTCTCTCTCTCCTCACACCTCCACCTTACTAGACTATATTTGTGTTTTATCATTTGTATGAGTGTGCAATGTTTATATATTGGTTTCATATGAAGGGGGTGGGACTTCTGAGGGCTGTGGTGGCCCAATCCTGCTCTAGTGTGTCCAGAAGGCGGGATGTGCAGTCAAGGAAGATTATTCTCAAACCTCAAGGTAATGTTGTCTGTCTGGTGGGCATTGAGAGACATCTGGGACCTGTCAGCTTTTCCTGCTTTCTGGTTACTCCCTTTTGTAAAGGGAATGTCTATCCTATACCTATCTTAACCATTTTATTTTGTAAGCATATAACTTGACTGATTTCAGAGGCTCATGCCTCTGTATGAAATACACCTTTGAGTTTCGCTCATTTCTGATTTAGATGATATTTAGATGAACTTTAGACTTCTGAGTTGATGCCTGAATGAGTTAAGACTTTGGGAGTTATTGTGATAAAGTGAATATATTTTGTATGTAAGAAAGAAAGTGATTTGTAAAGGCCAGGGGTGGAACATTGTAACTTGAATATGGGACCAAGTGTTTTCTCTAAAATTTATGTTGAAACTTAATCCCCCATGTAACAGTGTTAAGAAATGGAACCATTAGGAGGTAATTAAGTAATGAGAACAGAATCCTGATATATGAGAATAGAGGTTTTATAAAAGGCAGTAGAAACAGTGCTCACTCCCTTTACCCTTCCAACCCTTCCACCATGTGAAGACAAAGCATTCATCCCCTCTAGGGAATGCGGCCAAAAAATGCCATCGTGGAGGCAGACAGCAGACGTCACCAGACAGTGAATCTGCCAGCACCTTGATCTTGAACTTTCCAGTCACAACAGAAATAAATTTCGATCATTTATAAATTTTCCAGTATGTGATATTTTCCTAATGCCACAGAAAGGAACTAAGACCCTAACCCATTGACCTAAATAATGAGAATATCCTGAATTATTTGTGTGGGCCCAATGTAACCACTAAAGTCTTTCAAAGGAGACTAAGGAGGAAGAAGAAGAGACAAGAAAGAGAGATGTGATCTAAGGAAGACCTTACCCACTGTTGTTGGATCTGAAGATGGAGAATGATGATCAAGGGCCAAAGAATGAAGGCAAATAGCCTCTAGAAGCTGGAAAAGACAAGACAATAAATTCTTCCCTGTAGCCTTCCGAAACGAACACAGCTTGGCCACATCTTGATTTTTAACCCATAAAGACCAGTGTTGGATTTATGTCTACAGAAATGTAAGATAATGAACTTACGTTATATTAAACTGATAAATTTGTGGTAATTTGTTGTAGCATCAACAGACAACTAATACTAATTTCTTGATAGGTATATCAAGAAAACAAATTTGTTAAAGTTTATTTATTACGTTATTTACCCTTTCTGACGTTATCATTTTTTCATACAGATCTTCGTTTGTATCTAGAATCATTTTTCTTCGGTACAAAGAACTTCTTTAAGTATTACTTTTAGAGAAATTATACTGGGAATGAACTCTTGATACTTTGTCTACCTGTAAATGTATTTAACCCTTGTTGCTATGTTCAAGGATATTTAGGTAGTATGGATTTGCCAATGTGTTTTACTTTTTTTTCTTGTTAATTAGCACTGAAAAGATGTTCCATAATTTTTTCTAAATATTCATTGTTTATAAAGCAAATTCACCATTTTTTTTGGTGTTGCATACCCACATGTAATGAATGCACTCTCTTCTCCTTCTGCTTTCAAGTGGTTTCTTTATGCTTGATTTTTAGTAGCTTTTTAATGCTATGCATTGAAAAAAATATGTTGATTTGCTCTATTTGTTCTGCTTTGGCTTTACTAAATTCAGCTAGTGGGTTGATGTCTTTTATCAACTTTTAAAAGTTGCCTACCATTATATCTTTACAAAAAATTTCTTTTGTTTCATTCTCTTTCTTCATTCCTTTTGTGACAAAAATTACATTCACATTTCATTATTTTTATTGTCCTGTAGATCTTAGATGCTTCATTTTAGTTTTTCACACCTTTATTTCCTTTTTATATTTCAATTTGAAAAGTTTCTATTGAAACATCCTCCATTAACTGATAATTTCCTCCTTTGTGTCCAGTCTTCTAATTCATCAAATAAATTCTGAATTTCTCATGTCATATTTTTCTTTCATAGCATTTTTATTTGAGTTTTTTCCCAAAGGTTTCTTCTTGCTACTGAACATTTCCATTTATTGCCAGATATCATCCTTCCCCTTTCCACCCCTGACATCACCATAGTTATTTTCTAAGCCCATTTCTGGCTATTTGTACATCTAGTTCATCTCTAAGTTTGTTCTTTTGACAATTTTTCTCTTTTTCATCATATTTGTTATTTCCCCATGTGTTCCAATGAATATTATATGGAAAATAATTGTATAGACTGAAATGAATTATATTTACACCTAGAAAGTGGATAGCTTTCTGTCCGATTTCTGGTGTGGGAAGCAGAGTTATCTGTAATTTAGCTGGTTTGGGGCCTTGTTATTTAGCTAGAAACATTCACGACTGCTTTAAAATAATTTTAGCACCGAATAAGGATCTCCCTTTGCAGGACTTTGGACTTGAGTCTGGAATGACTCCAAAGATGTCTTTATAGCCTAGCCATAAACTTTCAAAATTGTGAAAATCCTCATTTGCCTTAGAGTCTGGCTGTCAGCTGTTGAGGCTGGTGAGGAATTGCCTCCTGCCTTGGAGGTCTGTCCCTGAGGAGATCGCTTCACCTCCGCTGCCCTTTCCCCAAACTTGTAGTAGTGAGGGCTGTGAGAGAGTGAGAGCCTCAAATGCCTCAGGGATGTTTTCTAGTTCTCTTTCTCTGCCCACAGTTCTCTTCAACTTCTGTTCCTTTATGCCTCAAGGGTCTCTCTCTCAGCAATTCTTCTGCTAGTACTCCACGAGATCTTAGCAAGTTTCTTTTCATGGCTTAGAAGTAAAGATTATTCATTTACTTAACTAAAGACTGATGGTATTGAGCCCTAAATCAAACTATAATTCATATTTCAAAATTCTATTTCATCTTTATTCTAATAATATAACTTGTATGTGAAATGAATACTTTGCAGATTGTTGAAAAACATTGCCATTGTATATGACAGGACTCCTGAGATACGAAGGAGACTACATGAAGAAAGAAAAGAAAGTAATATCCCTCTCTCTCCCTCTCTCTCTCTCTCTCTCTCTCTCTCTCTCAATCTTGCTCTTGCTTTTTTCTCTCAGAGCTAGGAATAATCCACCAAACTTTCTTCAGGATATTGACTATTACTCTTATTTCAAAAATCATAAGTCTCAAAAGTTCTATATAAATTTAAATAGATAATTTGTGATTGTATTCTATTTATAGTCGTCTTTCCCTCAAATTCTTGGGAGCCGTCTAGTTATGGAGAGGTAAACTTAACCATGAAGCTCCTGGAAATCCTGATTCTTAGATCATACATTAACACATTACACATGGAAGGGGTGACAGTGGCCTATTTTATTGCACAAAAAGCCCTGAAATCCTTCCAAATATAAACAACCACATCTGTACTTTTTATATTTTATTCTGAACATTTCAAATCTCCAAGCTTATAAACCTTGAGAGTTTTGTTCCAAAGGGATCATAGAATTGCATGTTTATGTAAAGGGAGAAAAAGGCCTAGGTAATTCGAGTAGAGACTATTGATTCCATTCTTCTCATGACATTACTTCAGTGAGAGAGAAGAGAGCTGGCAGTTGCATATTAAATGATTTAAAAATGCAGAACTTAGGCAAGAAAAGAAAGCAAAGACTGCCTGAAAATTCTATGAAATAGCTCATAGCAATAGAATGTTATGATATCTACGCTGACTTAGTTGTACCCTAGAGCAAGGAGGGATTATTAATATTAATATTTACTTTTCTTCAGATATCTGCATATGGAACACGATTTAACAATAAAGAAAATCCCACCCTTGGTGCACATGGGAAACTTCTATAGTAGTGGTGCTAACTTGCTCTCTTCTTCATGCACATTTTATTCCAAATAAATACCTTATATTTGGTGAATGCACACAAGCAGATGATAGCATTCAAATTGTTCAAAAATTCATATTATCCATATGTGGCTGGATAATATTTTAAAATAAGAACTTCCATGCTTTTATTCTCCATATCTTTTGATATTTTTCTTCCTCAGGGAAGACATGCAACGAAGCCAAAAGCACAGGTCAAAAGCGTGAAGTGCTCACTCTCTCCCCCCCTGTATACACAATACACACCACTCTCGATCAGCCATAGAAATTAAACGCCTGATGGAGAAGTTAGATATGAAACAGGGACTGTGGAAGAATTATATTTTGTATGAAGAAACAAGTACATAAGGAGAAAGAAAGTGTTCTCCTTATAATGCCAAAAAGAGATTTATTATTGCTGTGCAGAATGAATAGAGGTCTGTGACTCTTAGAGCAATATGGATGACGTTCTTTGAGAAAAGGCAAAAAGAATAGCTGCATAGTCATTGCTTCAGGGAAAACTGGATCACTGGTTTTTTTGTATGTATGGCACTAAAACCACTAACGTCTTGAATATTCCTGATGGAGGGACAGTGGATGACTTGTAGTAACACGTTAACAGCTGGACAATATCAGCTTTCAGATGGCCTGACCCTCACTTCTTGGCTGTGACAACCTCCTTGGTGCCTTCATACTGTTTAGGACTGTAAGTCTCTGACATGACTAAGAAAAAGAAGGTAGAGTTGGGAGAGAGTCAACAAAGAAGAAGAAGGCTGCCATTCTATGGATGGAATGGTGAAGTCTTAAATTAAACTACTCAAAAAAAATTCTCACATGCCAGATTTGGTGGACTGGTGACACAAAAAGGCGAGGCATACTTAGTATGTTAAGGAGTGGCTAGAAGAATTTATTTCCAATTTTAAATGCTTTTGCTATTTGAATCGAGTATCTCCTGTTTTTGTCATCAAATGCCCATTGATTATTTTCAGATGTCATACTGGGCTCATCTTTCTTTTCAATAATCCAATCTTTCTTAAATGAAAAGGACTTTAACAAATAGTTTCAAATTGAGTGGTGATGCAGAGTGCCCTATTGCTATGGGAAACCACACCTGCATGAAGTTCACTTGCTGACATCCCAAAGCAATCTAGTAATTGTTTGATCAGTGTAGCAAATAAATAAATATCCCTATATAGTGCTTTAAATTTTGATTAAGCTTTTTCTGCCTATTCATACTATTAGTTTGAGAAGGTAAGAAAGATGTGGGACTTGGAGTGGAAAAGAGATCTAAATTTCAAGCCAAGCAGAGCAATGCATTTCTTAATTTTAATATGGTCTTAACCCTAATCAGAGAGTCCTAAAGCTTGTTTTGTATAAATAATATTTTACTATGATGTGTAATCTGATAGTTCAGATGTCTATCCCCTTCCTTATAAAACTGGCAATGCTACAATTACCCCATTATGCTTTACAGAAATGGCATGAATTTTTCAAAATTTGTAACTTAATTATATATGTGCATGTGTGTATAAAACTTTAAATATATAGCTGTAATGCAATTAACTGCTTAGACAGACATCATAAGGTATGACCCTACTTTCTAAATGTTAGATAAAGAAAGTAGGACCCAGAAAAGCCTGAGCACAATTCAATGATTCTTATTCGAATATTTCCTAAAGTACATTTTAGGCTATTTTAGAGGACTGTAAACTGACCATACTTCCTAACATGTTAACTGAGCATCTATTATAATAATCAGGTCAGACTGATGATATAAATATTTGAGACTTACTCTTTCTTCTTAATAAGATAAGAGCATAGTGGATCATCAAAGGATTTCTCAAGACTGACTTGTGTGCAGAGCCAAATGCGAATTTGTAGATGGGTAATAAGCAAAGGAGAAAGTGCCCTCGTTTGCATTTCGCAGATGCAGAAACAGTATAAAAAAAGGTTGAATGTCTTTTCAGTGCTCATATTGAATGGGAAGTCTTGCTTCCCCAAGCATCTCACCTAGAAATTTGTTAACCTACACATCTGAAAAAGTTGATATAACTCTAATAGCTGAAGGGCTGTGTTTTATTTCAACAACACTTTTAGAGGAACACTAGTGAGAATCCTGAAGCAAGGCTTGCTTAACGTGAACTAACATAAATCACAACTATAATAATTAGGCCAGATGCGAGGGCTCACACCTGTCATCTTAGCCCTCTGGGAGGCCACGGCCAGAGGATCATGTGAGCTCAGGAGTTTGAGACTAGCCTGAGTAAGAGAAAGACTCTGTCTGTACTGCAAATAGAAAGGTTGGCTGGGTGGTGGCAGGCACTTGCAGTCCCGCTACTGGTGAGGCTAAGGCAGGAAAACTGCTCAAGCCTGGGTGTTTGAGGTTGCTAAAAGCTACGGTGTCACCATGGAATGCTAGCCTGGGGCAACAGACTGAGACTCTGTCTCAAAAAGAAAAAAAAGAGATTATAACAATTGAAGATTGCTCTGAAATTTATTAAAAGAACACTGTACATCAAATCATAAAAACAATTTCCTTAAAAGCAAATATCAAAAGTGTTGTACATGAAAAAAATGGCTGGTGAGGGAATGAGTGCACATGAAGTCTGGATATGTCAGATCCCTAGTCAGGCCTGAGAGCACTTTGAATTACATTTTATTTATTTGTCAATCATCTATCTTCTATCTAGTACCTGTTTATCATTTAATTGGGATGGGCCGATGTGAATCAGAAGCAAATAAGGGGGAAATTCATGTATCATTTCCTTGGAGATGTACTTTCTCATCATTTAAATAATTCTTTTGAGGGTGATGCTTTTATACCTTGGCTGGAATATGAATTGTAAAAGCATGTAAAAGTATATGGTGTGAATTGAAGCTGATATTTTTGAAGATATAGACGAGTATGATCTGGGTAGAGTAAAAAATATAGTTGGATTGTAATGATGGCACACTGTGATCTTTAAGAATATATAATATAAAAGAAAGGTTTCCTTCTACAGAATATTAGGGGAAACAGCAGACAGGGATACCACGGGACCGAAGGAAGACTTGGCTCTTGGATGTGATCAATTGTTGATATAACAAATCATCTTAAAACTTTTAAGAAAGAGAAAAGTGTAATTTTCTTTTGTAACTAATGTCAGAAGAAAAGGAAATGAAATCAATATCAGAATATTAGGAATTTAGGGCATAAGACACCAATAATATATTAACATTGATATAAAACACAAATAGCACATTGATCCTCTATTTCCAAAAAGTAAATACAAGGATAAATTATCTCCGGAAGATAGATACAAATGGGGATCTTACAACTAAAATAGAGCACAACAAACACAGGAACTCAGACAACGAACTACCAACAATTTGAACTTGATACTAGTGAGGGTTTTTTTAATAGATACATTTTCAATTAGCGTAAGCCCATTAGTCATTTTCTGAAGGTGCCTTAATAACTTTCATTCTCATCTCCTACCCCTTGAACATTCAAAGGGATTGGTCAAATACAAAGGGAATATCTGATAAGTTTAGTGAAGGACACACACTCAGCTGAAGGAGAATTCTCTATCTACTACAAGTAATCCTAGAAACTTAGTTATGGAAAATAACAGAAAAGTCAAAATCACACGGTTTTCATTTGAGGGTTGCTCTTCTCACATCAATTAATTTTCTAGAGGCACAATCGACTTAGCAGGCTTCCTTTAGCAGGCTGCCTTCTTTCTCAATGTTGCTACACTACAAAGCAAGCAGTTTAACTAGAAGATTTTATTAGGAAGCAATTAACACTTGCAGCCCAAAAAAAGCATCCGATCCTCTTTTTATTTATGTCAAGTGAAGAAGCACCACATAAGGCTTCCACAGCAAGGTTCTGATAGCTAGAGGAGTGTTGACAGGCCATGTCCTTTGGTGACAAGAAATTATAGTACAAAGACATATTTAAAATCTCTATGTCTGGAATGAAGTTAAATTTGATTGTACAGAAATCTGTACCCCGTCCCTTCAAGAAAATTGAGTTCACAAAGCTATGGGCCTTTCCCTCAAAGCTTTAGGGATGAAAATAAGGGAAAAAAGACTTCTTTATATTTTTTTCTGAAATATTGCTCCAAGTGGAACCAAATTTTAGATCTAAATGCCAGTGTGTCTTTGTTATGATTATTCTAATTTCACTTGAGGTTTGAGGTTTGAAATCATCCTCTGATTAGTCCAGAATGCGATATAACTTAGGGATTCAAAATTAATTTGGTGGGAATAAACTGAGTGGGTATATAGGTAATTCACTTAGTGCAAACATGACACATGATTCTCCGTCAGATTTAAAAAAATGTCTTTGGCAAAACATGTTTTATATATATTGAAAGTATATCATCATATCTATTCTCACTAAAGTGGGTAGACAGACTAGGAATAAATTCAAATTTCCAGTGAGGGCTGAGAAGGAGAGCTGCAGAGAAAGCTTCAGTCTTAAGAGTTATCTAATATGTAGACAGAATAGTCATAGACAGAATGTTTAGTAGAAACAAGGACAGCAAAAGCCATTCGGATATGATCTAACGCAAAAATCAGAACTCTCTTGTTGGAAACTGGAGAGGTTCAGGGCATGGCTGAGACGGAGCGGGACGCTATGCATCACCACCTTGAGTCTCTGCTGACCACACTCTTGTCAGTGCATCTGTCCTTGGCCACTTCACAGTGACTCAAGAGTACCCAGGTGTGGCTCAGGCTCTGCTGCAGAGTACAGGAACAGTAAACCTTAGTGGCATTCACATGTCACTAATGCTCCAGGTGTGCAGAGTCCAAGAGGTGAGGAGGCATCGCCTTCTTCACATAGACTTCAAAAAATGTCTTTCTGAGAGCCTCGGGATCCTGTCACAGATCTGTCATAAAAATAGGTCTCAGAGAGCCCCCATAAGGCAATTCCCAGCAGGGCCATGGGGGTGGGGCCACTGCAGAGATCCCTCAATAGGTCATTCTTTTTTCTTATTATTGTTTGGGTTTCATTGAGGGTACCAAGAATCAGGTAATACTAATTGCATCTGTTAAGGAAAGTCCCTCCCCCAAGAGGTGCACCATACACTGGGACTCCCCAGGCCTCTCCCACTTTCCCTATCCCCACTCCCTCATTCCCCAATGGGGCAATTCTTAGTGGAGCCATGGTATCAGGGCTAAGCCCTCGGATCTGTTAAGCCACAGATGTGTCAGATGAGCTGCAGGCATCTGATGCCAACTCTTGAGGGACTTGATATGGACTATGCCCAGCAAATCCATAGGGCTGGGTCCTCGAGGAGCAGCAGGCCTCAGTGTGTCTGGAAAGTGGGACCAGGAGTTGAAAATTATTCTCAAGCCCCAACATTTAATGTTGTTTGTCCTGTTGAATTGTGGACTTACTTGGGACCTGATACCCCTTTCCTATTACCTGTGTCTTCCTTTTGAAATGAAAATGTGAAATAGCTATGAAACTTATGTAATGAGATCTTAGACAGCTAGCCACGGATGTGACCATACTTTTATGTCTGATGGAGACTGCACACACACACACAGTCCTCCTTTATTCATGGTTTCATTTTCTGTCATTTCAGTTAATTGAGGTCAATCATGGTCCAAAAATATTAAAAGGAAAATTCCAGAAATAAACAATTCATATGTTTTAAATTACACGCCATCATGAGTAGCGTGGTGGGATTTGGCACTATCCTGTTTTGTCTCACCAGGGAGGTGAATCGTCCTTTTGTCCGAGCTACCTGCCCATGAGCCACTCAGTAGTAAGCTTATTTGTCAGGTCAACCGACAGGTGTGGTATCGCAGTGCCTGCGTTCAAGTAACCCTTATTTTACTTATTTGTTCTATTTTGTTATTGGTTGTTTTTTTTCACATATACATGTGTTTATTAGGTTTCCACTTTTTGCCTTCACAGAATTAAAAAGCCTTAAAATTTAATAACAATAACAATGTTTAAGATAAGGAATAGAAACAAACACCTCGTAAAGAATGAAGATAAATACATTCAGAAAAGAAATAAGACAATTGCTGCATTGGACTATTAAGCAATAATAATAATGCAAAGAAAGTAACATTCACATCGTCAGATAAGAGCATGTCTATTATAGAATGCTTTGACTCTGAGGCTCAGTATGAAGTCATCAGTTAACTTCTTGTTTTTTTTTCTTTTTTCTGAAATCCCAAAAAATACACAAGTAATATTTATAAATAAAAGTAAAAGATAATTTCAAAAACAGATCATGCCAAATCTTATAGACAATAGAAAAAGAAAAAAATACTTCAAAATCATTCTGCTTAATCTGGCTGCGCCTGATATTAAAATTGGAGAAAATATATTATTATAAGGGGAAATTACAAACATATTTCACTTATATTTGAGGATGTAATATCCTAAACAACTTATTAACAAGTTGAATTAAAAATTAATATTTAAGTAATGTACTTTGGTCAAAATTAAATCCAATTTATGTGATAATTAGTCACTATTTTCATTTTTTTTTCTTTTTTTTCCCTTCTTTTCCTTTCCCTCACCCCTCCCTCCTTCTCTGTCTAGTCTCCCCTTCCCTCATGCCCCACCATGTCATTAATTGTCATTAATTGTCCTCGTATCAAAGTTGAGTACATAGGATTTATACTTCTCTATTCCTGTGATTCTGCACTAAGAATAATGTGTTCCATCTCCATCTAAGTTAATACAAAGGCTTCAAATTCTCCATTTTTTTAAATGGCTGAATGGTATTCCATGGTATACATATACCACAGCTTACCAATCCATTCCTAGGATGAGGGACATTTAGGCTGTTTCCACATTTTAGCAATTGTTAAGTTGGGCTGCGATAAACAGCCTAGTATAAGTAACTTTATAAAAAAGTTTGTTTTTTTTTTCCTTCTGGATAGATGCCCAGTAATGGGATTGCAGAATCAAATGGGAGGTCTAGGTTGACTCCTTTGAGATTTCTCCATACTTCCTTCCAAAAAGGTTGTATTAGTTTGCAGTCCCACCAGCAGTGTAAAAGTGTTCCTTTCTCTCCACTTCCGTACCAGCATCTGCAGTTTTGAGATTTTTGATATAGGCCATTCTCGCTGGAGTTAGATGGTATCTCAGAGTGGTTTTAATTTGAATTTCTCTAATAATTAGGGATGATGAGCATTTTTCATGTGTTTACTAACCATTTGTCTGTCGTCTTTAGAGAAGATTCTATTCATCTCTCCTCCCCATTGATGTATGGGATTGTTGCTTTTTTTTCTTATGGATAAATTGAAGTCCTGTATAAATCCTGGTTATTAAGCTTTTTTCTGATTCAAAATATGCAAATATCCTTTCCCATTGGGTAGGTTGTCTGTTTGCTTTGGTTGTTGTCTCCTGAGCTGTACAGAAGCTTTTCATTTGTTTATTATTGCTGTTGTTGCTATTGCCATGGCAGTCTTCCTCATAGAGTCTTTCCCCAGGCCAACATCTTCCAGTGTTTTTCCAATTCTTTCTTTGAGGATTCTTATCATTTCATGCCTTAAATTTAAGTCCTTTATCCATCTTGAATCAATTTTCGTGAGTGGAGAAAGGTGTGGGTCCATTTTCAGTCTTTTACATGTGGATATCCAATTCTCCCAGCACCATTTTTTGAATAGGGAGTCTTTTCCCCAGTATATCTTCTTATTTAGTTTATCAAAGATTAGGTAGTTGTAAAATCTTAGTTTCACTTCCCAGTTTTCTGTTTGATTACAAATGTCTATATCTCAATTTTTGTGCCAGTACCATGCTCTCTTGACCAATATGGCTTTGTAGTACAGCCAAAAATCTGGTATGGTGATGCCCTCAGCTTTGTTTTTATTATTAAGAACTGCCTTAGCTATATGGGGTATTTTCTGGTTTCATTCAAAATGCAGAATCATTTTTTCCAAGTCTTGAAAGTATGATGTTGGTATTTTAATAGGGATTGCATTTAATCGGTAGATTGCTTTAGGAAGTATAGACATTTTAACAATGTTGATTCTTCCCATCCACAAGCATGGTATGTTCTTCCATTTGTTAATATCCTCTGCTATTTCCTTTCTTAAGGTTTCATAATTTTCTTTAGAGATGTCCTTCACCTCTTTTGTTAGGTATATTCCTTGGAATTTCATTTTCTTTGATGCTATGGTGAAGGAAGTTGTGTTCTTAATTAGCCTCTCATCTTGGCTGTTATTCGCATATACAAAGGCTGCTGACTTGTGGACATTGATTTTATATCCTGAGACATTACTCTGTTTTTTGATGACCTCCAAGAGTCTTGTGGTTGTGTCTTTAGGGTTCTCTAAGTTCATATCATCAGCAAAAAGGGAGAGTTTGACCTCCTCTGCACCCATTTGGATGCCCTTTATTTTCTTGTCTTGTCTAATTGTATTGGCTAGAACTTCCAGCACTATGGAGAATAGTAATGGTAATGGAGGACAACCTAGTCTGGTTCCAGTTCTAAGAGGAAAAGCTTTCAGTTTTACTCCATTCAGTAAAATATTAGCTGTGGGTTTGTCACAGATAGCTTCGATCAGTTTAAGAAATGTGCCACCTATACCTATACTCCTCAGTGTTCTAATTAGAAAAGGATGCTGGGTTTTATCAAATGCTTTTTCTGCATCCATTGAGAGGATCATATGGTCTTTGGTTTTGCTTCTGTTGATAAGATGAATAATGTTTATGGACTTGCAAATATTAAATCAACCTTGCATTCCTGGGATGAAACCTACTTGATCAGGATGTATGACTTTTTTGATGATAAACTGTTATCTATTGGCCAAAATTTTGTTGCGGATTTTTGCATTGATATTCATTAGTGAAATTGGTCATTGATGTTAAAAATTAAACATCATAGCGTTGCATGTATAGGAAAAACATAGGTTATAAAGGGTTCAGCACTACCTACAGCATCGGGTATCAGCTGGGGGCCTTGGAGTGTGTCCCACACGGATGAGAGGGAGGAAACAACTCTTTTTTGTTTTTGAAACAAGAATTGAGAATTATGAGCCTAGTAACTGGCACCCAATGTCAACAACATAGCGTGTTATTTATCCACTATTCTCATCCACCTCTTCTCTCAGTACTTAGAAGCTTCTTCACTTTACTCTCCAAATACATAAATAACATATTATAAAATATTACCTGATAAAAGTCACTTTCCAATAACTATCAACATTATCATAAATTCACAGATATGTAGAACACGTGTTTCTTTCCCTCTTTGTAACAATCATGAACCAAAAGGCATTGAGACTTTTTCTGGCGAACGTGAAGCAGTACATATGGAAACATCATTTATTCTCTCATTTATTTAGTCTGAGTTATCAGCCTGTACTAAGGAATAGGATAGGCCCCAGGGACAATGCAGAGAGCATGACAAACGTGCTTCCCACACTCACAGAGCCCACCACTATTATGACATTGGAATGTATACCAGAAATTACACACATAGTATAACAAAAAGGAAAATCAATGGGAAGAAAGTCAAAAAGCCTCTGCACTTCTCTGAGAATATAGCTAGCACCTCCCTGAAGAAATTGGGCTCAAAGTTCAAGAAGAATAAGCAGGAGCTTTGCAAGAGAACCGTGGAAAGAAGAGTATGTCAGGCAGAAAAGACCAGGTTGCTGATCAGTGTTGGAGGTATTTATGGAGGACAGGGCGGCTATAGCATAAGATGCTGCAGGATAATGAAAGTTGTACTGCTTTAGAGGAAGGCAGGAGCCAGGTAATGCTATTTCTTTTTTTCTTTTCTGTATTTTTTTTTTTCAGTTTTTGGCTGGGGCCAAGTTTGAACCCACCACCTCCAGTATAAGGGGCCGGGGCCCTACTCCTTTGAGCCCCAGGTGCTGCCCCAGGCAATGCCATTTCTTTAAATCATGGGAAGTATCTGAGAATGGGAGTCCATTGACAGTTTGTAAATGGTGATGAGTAGGACTAATTTATAGTCCAGTTGCTGGTTAGAGATTGGACACAAACAAGAATGCAAACAAGAGGGCCAGTAAGGCAGATACTGAAAATTGTCCAGGCCAGAGTAGATGGTGCTTGGAACTATGGTAACATGATGTTAAAGGAAGCTATTGAAGACAGTGCAGCTGTGAGTACATCACTGAAGACGAGAAGAGGAAGCAGACAAGGGCCACTCCAAGGATACTGGTTGGAGTGATTAGGGGGGTTATGGTGGAAATTACTGAGTCTGGGGGAAAATATAAGTACACTTAATAATATGAATTTGCAGTATCTATAAGACTTATAAGTGAAGATACAAGTTAGCAGATGACTGTAATATTCTAGAGTTCAATATAAATTTGGAGCTCCTCAACATATTGATGACAACTGAAAAAACTACCATATGATGAGATCCCTGGGTAGTAAGTTCACAGAGAGAGAAGAATAATGCCTGTTTAGTTCATAAGGGATCTTTAATTTTGGTGTTGCTTGCAGATCTCATGAAAGTCCAACAGGCTTCAGATGCTGCCTTTGATAGTCTGAGGAATGCTAAGAAGGTGTTTGCTTTTGCATATTTTTTAGACTCGTAGTCCTACCGATAAGCTGATAAATATCCATATTTAGACTTTGTCTGAAATTGCATGTTATCAAGGAAATTACTTTCTTCTCTTTTAGCAATGGCTCTCAATGCTGGTCATACATAGGAATCAATGAAAGAATTCTTTCATATATACAGGGATCCTAAAGCCATCTCTGGAAAGTGTTGCTAATACACCTAGGGTACATGTATAAGATCTGGAATCTTGTAGTGCAGTGGTTCTCAACATTCCCTATGCCGTGACCCTTTAATACAGTTCCTCATGTTGTGGTGACCCCCAACAATAAAATTATTTTTGTTGCTACTTATGTAGCAACATGAAGAACTGTATTAAAGGGTCATGGCATAGGGAATGTTGAGAACCACTGTTGTAGTGCATGAAGTTCGAGGAATGTAGGGCTCAGGGCTCTGTACCTTTAATGTTTTACAAGAATTTCAGATGCATATTTCTGGCTGGGAGTTGTTAAAATGCTATCAAAACACTTGGCTCACATCACCAATGGCTTCTTGGTGGTTGTATCAGAGGCAGAAGTCCTTAGCAGAATGATCTTTTTACACATTGTAAGGCTACCGAGAAATACTTCCAATGTTGAAAATAAAAGTAACTTTTGGCTGTAAAAATGGCTCAATCCCATTCTTCTGAGGCAAGATAATAAATCTCTATGAATTTGTCCCTGAGGAAAAATGCTCATTTTCAGAGCACTTTGCCATTTTTATAATGGGGGAAAGAGCAATAAAATGCTTGTGGCAAAAGAGCAATTCAGAGCTGCACTTACTGACTTCTTTTGAACCAAAATCAAGGGTGTCAGTGAAAATTGTCCCTTTCCTTTGGACACCGAGGAAAGCATAAAGTTTTCATGCTTTTTTTTTTTCTGTTAAGTTGAGTAAGATATTTTAGCTTTAGGGAAAAGAAACATGCAAAGTCTTAATATAGTCGTGGACCCATCTGTCATTTTAATAGAATAATGACAAAGTTTATATTCAGTTAGAAAATCCATAGCCTTGTTGATTATTCCAAAGAATCCTGGGTATGATTTCTTTGTTATATGGAAACCCCAGTAATATTGATTTGCTTCAGTCTAAGGGGTAAATTTTGCATAATTTTTAGATATGCTTATAACTGCAAACAAGTCATTTAAAATCCACCTCAGCTTCTTTGTTTAGAAAACTAGGGCATTTGGTTATATTTTTAAATTGTGTGTATCATTTAGCATTGCTTTAGTTCAGGGTTTTGCAAACTACAGCCTTCAAACCAAAACCACTGACCATCTATTTTTTGTATAATGTTTTATTGAAACATAGCCATGACCATTCATTTCAACATTATCTGCAGCTTTTTTTGGATTATGACAGCAGAATGTAGTAGTTGTGACAGAGGCCATGAGACCTACAAAGCCTACAATATCTATTATATACTACTATATAGTTCTTAAGAAAGCAAGTTTGCCAAGTCTTTTTTCTTTTTGAACAGAGGCTTACTACATTGTCCTCATAGAGTGCTGTGGGGTCACAACTCACAGCATACTCCAACTCTTGGGCTCAAGCAATTCTCTTACCTCAGCCTCCCAAGTAGCTAGAATGACAGGTGCCTGCCACATTGCCCAGCTATTTTGTTGTTGTTGTTGTCATTGTTGTTCAGCAGGCCCAGGCCGTGTTCCAAACCGCCAGCACTGGTGTATGTGGCCAGCGCCCTAACAACTGAGCTATGGGTGCCAAGACCCAAGTCTTTTTTTTAAAGTATTGGTAACATAGTATCGAATGGAAAATTACTTTAACTAAAACAGATTGATTAACTCACATATCCATAGAAATTGGTTTCCTTAATGATGGCTAGTTGTTCAGTAGGCTGGATAGTGTCTGAACTCTTGCATACATAAGGCTGAACTGGCATTCGTTTTCCAGAGTCCTCTCTGAAAGGTTTCTAGTCATATGCCTTCTAATGCTGCCCATAAACCACAAAGCCTCTTTGGAGTCATTTAAGCTTCAAACTGTGAGCCTGCCTCAGCCAAAGGATTTTCCCTTAGTAATGAAAAGGTAAGCAAATAAGTCATACTTATGCTTTTTTTATTTCTCATAAAATAAATAGTTTGAGTGTTTATAAATTCTAATTCTTCTAAAAGTTTTAGAAAACATAATCATGATTTTATTCAAGAATGAATTTTTGCCTATCAGACAGCTTAAGGACATTTTTCTGGTTTCTTTTGGGGTCAAGATAAATTTTATTTATTTTTTCTATTTACATTGTATTCATGTAGGGAAAAGAGGATGTTTTAATAAAAATGAACTTAAGGTTATGAAAAATTTCCCTTTGAATCTGATATAATTTTCTGGGTTAATTTTCATGGATGATGTAATTGTGGTACAATTAAGATTTTTCCCAAAGCTGCTTTAAATAGAAAGTACTTTTGGACCAAAAGCAATTATTCACCTATAGCTGATAACTTTCTAGTAGATCATTCCAAACATTTTGTCTTAGGATCGGAAAGCATGCACAAATACATGGACATTTTCAGCAGGAGTCTAAGTCAAATTATATCCTCAAATATGATACCTGATATCTACATACATTTTTAAATTAAATAAGAATATCAGATAATTGGTCTGGTTGACTGGAGTATACAGTGTTTCCTTCAGCATTAGTCACCTTAAAGACACAGACTAATGGAACAGAACAAAGAACCAAGATATGAAACCATCCACATACAGGCAATTGATCGTTGATAAAGCAGACAATATACAATGGGGAAAAGAAGACCTATTCAGTAAATGGTGCTGGGAAAATGGTATAGCGTCATGCAGAAGAGTGAAACAGGATGCATATCACTCGCCACTCACAAAAATTAATTCACAAAGGCTAAAAGATTTAAATGTAAGTCATGAAACCATATGAATTCTGTAAGAAAATGTAGGAAAAACTCTTCTGAATATTGCCCATGCAGAGAATTTATGCCTAAGATCTCATTGGTAATCACAGCAACAACAAAAAATAAATAAATAAATGGTGTTTGATTAAACTAAAAAGCTTCTGCACAGCTAAGGAAATAATCAACAGAGCAGACAGACAACCTACAGAATGGGAGAAAATATTTGCAAGCTGTATGTAATAAAAGCACAAAAATGAATTTCACTGCTACGCAGATACAACTGAGGACAGAATCGTCACGAACAGAGCACAAAGGAATAGCAACAAAGCAGAGAGGTTAACAGACCTGGGAATAAAATAAGGTTCCACACGAGTCTAATGAGAGTTTTATAATAAGCAGATGGAGTGAAAAAGGGTAATGTGGTTAAGAGAAATTATTGGAAATGAAAGACGGAGGTGGTGAATGAATGAAAGGCTGAAATAATGAAATAAAATGAATCCTCGTATTCAATAGCTGTACCAAGTAGGATAGACAAAAAGTAAAAGCACACAGTGGCATATTTTGTAGGACATCATGATATAGAGTTACAAGTGTCAGTATGGGCACTTTTCAAAAGCATGCTATTAAGTTAAAAACATAAAGCGTCATTTTGTAACACTGTGTGTAGTGTTGACTCCATTCACATAAAGTTAAAACCATATAAAACAATTGTTTATGAATATAAAGAAGAAGTAAAAGAAAGAAAAATATCTTGTTTTCATTTATGCTATTTAAGAACATACATGGGAGTTAAATAACCTGTAGTGGATTTAGTATGGGTGAGAGGGATATGGGATGTCTCAAATATTTCATCTTCCAAAAACTAATTAAATAGAGAACTGAACTCAATATAGTAAAATAGGAACGTGAGCTAATTAATAGTCATTGGCATATAAGAGTGTATGTGGCATTTTCTGTGCATTTAAAACATTTCAATTATTTAAAAAAAATTGTTGTACTCTAATGAGCCTTAAGACTTAAGAAAAGACAATTCTTGAAAGAAAATCTCTTGGGAAATGCTTCATTAATTAGGTGGTTAACATAACTTTTTGGGAATAGAAAAAAAACTGATTCCAAAAGACCCAAATAAACTGGACTACAAGGAATGTACCTTATCTCTCCAAAAATTAAGCTATGTCGGTCTTGCCAGGAACTGAAACTGTGGTTCCAGAAAGTCTAAGAATTTCATTGCTTATATATACTCCACTAAGGGTCATTTCAAGAGACATTTATAAACCATAAGCTCCAAATTCAGCTTTTACCAGAACAATTATGAAATGATTTAAGGTGGAGAATCTATAAATAGTTTTCTTAAAAATGAAAAATGTCTGCACTGAGAACATAAATGTTAAATTTGAAGAAATGGAAACAACCCCACTCAGACTGAAGGAAGCAAAATCACACAAGATGTTCTTTCTCTAAGTATTTGTTGCTAGAACAGGACAAAAAATGAGAACTCCTTCAGTAAATGCAATGATTTCACTCTATCTTCTGTTCGAGATATAGTTAAGGTTCGATGATAAAAGCAATTTGACAGGAGTCGGGGTTATATGGACTGTGAGGTCACAGCAGCACACCAGGGTCCTTCTGCTTTCATCCCTCTGGGCCTGGTGCTGATGCAGCAGAAACTTTCTAGAAGCAGGGGGGGGTGAGCCCTGCACTTCAGTGGTGTCACCTTTCAGTCATGCTAAGATCCCTTCTGCTCGGTTCTGGTGACTAATGGAAGGAGGTAATCAAATTTAAAAAATCTTTCAGCATTACACCACCAATCTGTTTCTTTGTGGCCCAATAAAGAGAATGTGGAAACGGGAATAAGCTATCTGCATCTTTATTGTGTTCATTTTTTAAAAAATGTTTTTAAAATTACAAACACATATATTCATTTTAGGAAATTGTAACGTATTCAAAATATCTGTACCTATATCTAAAAGTTAAAATTATACTACTCAGGTATAACCATTATTAACGTGTTGTTTGCATATTAACATATGCTGTTTTAGAAGACAAAATTGGCTCGTATGTTACACGTAGTTTAGTGATTTGCCTTTATTCTTTGGTCTAACAGTAGATAGCAAATGACTTTCTAGAAAAACACTTATTTGTCAATTTCTAACTGTTGAATTGTACCGCCCCTGTACAGTATTGCCTCATGTGGAATAAATCTGGAATGGCAGCAGCTTATAATAGAAGGCTATGAAGAAACAAAGCACAGTGTGCCTCAGTGACAGAAATTCTTTTCTCTAGCCTTGAGGAATTGATCTAAAAAGCAAATCTCAACCATCTTCTTCTTTTAAAACTCTCACTCCAAACGGTTATTTCTGGATAAATGAATCTCAAACAAAAGAGTTGTGAGTTCTGAATGAATAAGACAATATTATATCGTGCATTCTTTATAGCCCATAAATGCATGCTCATTGGAAGCACAGGGTCTTGAATTAAGAAGATGGAAATGTTGGTGATCATAGCCATATTATAATACTGCTAGTACTATTTAAATCACTGCGCTTGAGTTAACGGACTGTGAATTTAGTAAAATCAGTATTGAAATGACATTTTGTAGGTTTCACCCAATTATTAAACTTGCTTTCTCTTTCACAGAGTCTTTTTTTGAGGTTATTAATAAATAATAAAATCAAAAGATTATATTCAATATGCTTGACCATTTATGGATATGAACATTTTGTGAAAAATAACAAGTATCTCTCTCTGAGCTTCTTCTCTAGCATGTCATTACTCCTCAAACAGGGTCATGTAAACAGTTGCAAAACTGAGGAACAATAGCATGGCTATCGTATAGGAATAAAAGTTATTTCTATCTGCTTTTCCTAACTTCTGCTGTCTTGGTAGATATTTACTTATCTATATATAATATGTAATATTTAACTTTCTGCATATAAAATAGAGACTTCCTGGAATTATCAGATTGCTATATAAACTGACATTTGACAATTGTCTTAATAAGATCTTCTGAGACAAGAAATGAGGATAGCCAAAGAGGGATTTGATTTTATCTTTTTAAAAATTACTTCTATTGAAATAAATAAACTGGAAGGAGTTGATGTGGCAAGTTACTTCCTCTGTTACTGAAGCCACGTAGGAGTGATCTGAGAATCAAGGGCTATTAAACACGAGCTGGAAGGGATACTGTTCTTCACCCAAGTAGGAAGCAGTGCCCAGGCTGACAGAGTGTTCTGCACAGTATCATCCTCGAATGTACTATATTATCAATTATGACAGATGGTATAATTGGAAGGACAAAATAATCATTAATTACAAGGCACTCTTCCCCTGGCACTCAAAAATAAACCATGCACTGTAGGAAGTATGCTTATGGAGTCTCATCCAGGATTCACAAAGATCAGTTCCTCTAAACCTAAAATGAATGACAAAAATAAGTATTAACTCTGTAGTTATAAATAAGCCCTGCGACAAATTCCTTTCTCACCAAAAGACTATAATACTTCTTAATAAAATTGACAATCAAACAATGAATTTGCAACTGATCATTGCTGGTTTGATGTTTTACCATTTCAAAATGAAACATGCTTAAAATCAAGCACTTATGGAATTTAAAAACCTTTTGAGGTTTCTTTTTGTGCCGGCACAGTGCCTGCCATGTACCAGGCACTGCTCTAGGTGTTAGAGATACAATAATGAGCAAGAAAAATCATAAATCAAATCTCTCAGAGATAATAGTGAAGAAGGGTAACACACATTTAAAAAAATTATAGAAATAAAGATAAGTGCTATGAAAAGGCGCTATAGAAATAAAAATGAAAAAAGGAAAAGTGACATGAGAGAACGCAAAGGAAGAATTGAAATAGTGGGTGATGCCCCAGCCAGTGCCCAGAGCTGAGGGAGGACCTTCCCTGGGGTTTGGGGAAGCGTCAGCCAGCTGAGAAAGGAGCCAGCGAGTTGGGGTCAGGGGGTCACGGCAGGCTCCCGTGGCCAGAGGGGCCCGACAACTGCTGGAGGGTCAACTCCAGATTGCCAACTCAAGGAGCATAGTGGTGTCTCCGCCCAGGCCTCTGTCTCCCTCTGCTTGCACTTGCAGCTAAACAGGAACCCCCATTTCCCAGGCCTGATTAATTTCATGGACATTTCCTAGGCCTGGGAACCAAAGGAACTAGATCCATTCATTTGTTGGGCTGTATATATACCCCTAGACAAAGGACACAGACAGAGATTGGAGTTTTCCAACGGGGGTTTTTCCCTCTGCCAGAAGCTCTGGTGCTTTCTTTGTATTCTTTTCTATAAAATAAATCCTGTCTTACCACTGATCTGTGGTCCATGGATTCATTCCTCCATCCAGAGACCAAGGACCTACTGAAGAAGAAATTTCTGTAAGCTAAGCCACAGAAAATTATCTAAGAAATTCATCTAAGCTAAGCTACAAAAAAGAAAGTCATGTAAGTATCTGAAGAAGTGTATTTTTAATGAATGAAATAGGCTATACCACCTCTAAGGTAGGAAGGAGTTTGGCAAGTTTGAGGCAAATAATAATACCTGGTATGATCAGGAATGAGATCAGGGTCTCAGTAGGCAGGACAAAGAACTACACGGCCTGCATAGTACAGATAAGCTCAGATTTTATTTTCAGGGAAACAGGAAGCCCTTTAAGGATTTTAAATACACTCAGTTTCATGTTTCAATTAGGTCACATGGCTACGTGAGTAAGAGAAAAAACCGAGCAACCATAAGAGAGTTTTTGATGTCATAAGTGCTCTACTATAAAATGAAGTTCAGAGTAGAAACAAGGTTCATGTGGGGCCTTCAAATTCATTTTGCAACTTTCCTATTAGTCTAAATAAAATGGGGAGTGGTTGGAAAGCTTTGCCAGAGGATTTTAAAGGATCACTGCCCAGGGTAGGATAGACTGGAGGGAGTAAATAGGCAGACCTGATAGGAAGATGTTGCAGAGTCTGAGTGGAAGTGTAGTTAGCAACACAAGTCTTGGAAGCCACCTGATCCTAAATAGGTTTTGAAATTGAGACAAGAGATTTGTTTGAGAGGTTTCGTGACAGATGCAAATGGGAGAAATATGTCAAGAATGACTTCTAGGTTATTAGACCTTGGCAACTAGAAGGATGAAATAATCGTCAACAGAAAGAAGGGAGGCTTTGAGTAAATTAAGTTTGGATGGAATACAAGGAGTTCAGTCTTATTTCTGTTTCCTTTAAGCTATGTACCTTAATTACCAGGTGCTTGGTGTTTTGCTTATGAAATGGACATATAAGAGAATATAGTCCCGGTGGGTTAGTTATGGCCCTGCACCATATTGGCTTGGCAGATGCATTGTAGTAAAAGAGAACTTTTCACTTACTTACATCTTAAATATAGGGGCTCATCCATGGATGATACTAGTCAGTTGCCTAAATACTTGTTCTATTTAGTTTCTCATTTCAGAGATGTGTATGTGTATATCCTGCGAGATTTAGTAAATTGATTTCTAAATTTCCTAAAATTTAACAGCCATAGCCTGTGAAATAAAATTCATGTTTACTAACACTATTTCTATGATCAACATAGAAATAGATCATCACATGAAATTAGTTATTTACTATTATTCGATTTACGCAAACATAGATAGTGAAACAATTATAACGTCTAATGAATGACCTTAATTTTGTAGGAATTTCTCTTATGACCTAGCATCGACCTTCTGTTTTATGTGCTTCTCTATATTCAAGCGATATACCAAGTTTGAGTGCGGATAGCAATTTTTATTAGAGGAGGGAGACTTTCAAACATGAACAAGTGTTGTCAAGGAATTAAATTAAAATCACTACACTGATTTACCTCAGACTCGCAGGTTGAACTTCAACCATTATTCTTAAAACAAAGTAAGTGTGATTTATCATTATGGTGTTATAGGCTCTCACTATTTCTCCCCCTATTTTGCCATGCAATAATTCTACACATGCCTAACGCTGGCTAAATTATATGTGCATATTGGTTTTGACTTTCTGTTTCATCAGACAAGCAATGATTTAATCATGACATATTAACTTCTACTAAAACAGCCATATGGCACACTTCTTACCTTCAGATAAGTAATTCTGGCTAGCTGCTTAGTTTATATCTTTCTACACATATACTTTCTGCTTATAATCCATCTGTCAGATAAACAATTTTTAAGTAGCATATAGCAAGCTATTGACTGGGTTAAGTTCAGTTCAGCCAAGTAAAATGTTGGATAACTTGATTAAAGTTTATCTACAAAAAAGCTGTCCAGCGAGAAAAACTGGGTCCCAGAGCCTTGCAACACAGATATGATGAAACTGGATATTTTAAGAACAGCCTTCTGTGTCATTTTTGCAAAGAAATGCAAAGTAACATGATAAAACTGAAAACTGAATGAGAATTAATTATGATTACGATCTATGGATTGGAAAGGATTTCATTCAATGTTTCAGCATACTTGGTTTATGCATTTCAAATGGAACATGTTTATTAGTCATAGGCTGTATGTATCTATTTGCTACTTATATTTATTGCCATGTAAGTAACATGTATTACACCTTAGGATTAAACCTAAGAAGATCTTTAGGTCCACCAATATTTTATGATTTATATTAAATCTGAGGCAGACAGAGAAAATAAAATTATCTTCAGAAAGACAAACTACAAAGCCTTCAAGGTAATAGTTCTCCTAATTACCCTCTTATTTTGTCTAGGTTTACCTTCACAAATTCATTTGAACTTTTTCACCAAATAGTATACAAACAACAAAATTCTTGTCTATGCAGACAGGTATTATATGATCAGGTGGCATGAAGTAAAATTTTTCTATTATTTAATTCTTTATTTGTGTTCAGCAGTACCCTTCTATAAATCATGTGTTCTCTATAATCTTACAAAGTTTCCATCTTCTTTCTTTTTTTTCTCTTATTTTTATTTTTATTTATTTATTTTTTTTAATTTTTATTAAATCATACTTGTGTACATTAGTGCAATCATGGGGAACAATGTGCTGACTTCATTTATAATCTGAAATATTTTCATCAAACTGTTTATCATAGCTTTCATGGCATTTTCTTAATCACTATATGTTGACATTGGTATTCTGCATTTAATAAGCTTCACCTGTGCACTTCTAAGATGCACCATAGGTGTGGCCTCCCAATTACCCTCCCTCCACCCCAACCTACCCCTTCCCCTCCCTTCCCAAACAATAAGCACAATTATTTTTAAAAAAAGATAATAATCTCTACCATTTATTGAGTACCTACTGTGTGTCAGGCAATTTCCAATAGTTTTCCCTGCTTAATCTTTGCAACAATGCTGTGAACACTCACTTTTACAGATGGGGGAACTGAGGCTCAGAAATGTCTATTAACTTCTCAAGGTCACATCGCCAGTACTGATCTGGACCTTCTATTTGATTCCACTATCTCTACTTTTAAAATTTAAAAAATTCAGCTGGGCGTGGTGGCTCGTGCCTGTAACCCTAGCACTCTGGGGGGCTGAGGCAGGTGTATTGCCTGGAGCTCACAGGCTTGAGACCAGCCTGAGCAAGAGCGAGACCCCATCTCTAAAAAAATAGCAGGGCATTGTGGCGGGTGCCTCTAGTCTCAGCTACTTGGGAGGCTGAAGCAAGAGAATCGCTTGAGCCCAAGAGTGGAAGGTTACAGTGAATTATGTCACCAAGAGTGACAGCGTGAGACTGTCTCAAAAAAAAAAAAAAAGAAATTTAGAAAAATCTGAAGAGTGTTCTGAAAGACCCACTGAGATCAACCTAGGAGAGAACGGAAAAGAATGGTTATTATAGACCATCCCGTTTTTTCTCCACTCACTTTATTTCTACTTCATTTTCTGCTGCTCCAATATAGAGCTGAGACTAGACGTTAGAAGTTAGGACACAGTGCTTAGCAATAATTAGGTCACAGAGAGTTCAATTGGAATGGACCTTTCAGCCCATTTAATCTAGCCCTGATATTTTATAGGAGCCCAGAGAACTTAAGAAGGTCACCCATCTAATTAGGAAGTAGCAGAGCCAGCCTTGTCCAGCACCAAATCCTATGTTCCTTCTCTGCCGAAAAAAGGGGGGTGGGTGGGCAATAACACCTGCTCACAAGGCTGTGGCTATGGGGACTGTCACCAAGGTGCTGGGCCAGGTCAGTGTCTGACCGGTGGCAGGCCCTGCACCCAGTAAATGCTGCAGGCCGTCCTGCTCTCTGAATCTCCATCTCTCCATCTGTAAACTAGGTTGGCCAGGGCCCTTCATGTCTGTTAAGAAAATCAAATGAGCTCTTAGATGTGCAGGGCTTTGTGGTGTCTGCTTCAGAAACACTCCCTACACTCTTTCAGAGCTGTGCAGTATGTTTGCAGGCATTCCAAGAGGATTCCCCTGGTGGACAATATCAGAACGAGGTTGACAGCATCTTCCCCCTCTTCTCATTATGGACAATTATGAAGAGGAAGGGGGAAACAAAGGAAAAATTAAGACCCTGCATCTGCATGTGTTTCCCTTCTCAATCTTCTCTTCTCAGTATTGCCAGGACCTCCCTGAAGCTACAGGCTACTCTTCTTCACAAGAAAGTCCATCAGTTGGGAGGACACAGTGGGATTGGCTTTGGCTGGACATACCTGATGGGGCTTCCACGTAAAGGACTCATAATTTGGGAGCTATCTACACGCATATGTGAGTCAGAAACCTGGAGAACTGTGGGTTTTGGCCAACGCTCTGTGAGCCTGGATTGCACATCAGGCAATAAAGGGCAAGGGGAAGCAGGGCAACCCCACCCCAGGTTCCCGAGAGTGTGCCCATCTGGGGACTCCATGGCCTCCCAGCTATAGCATCTCTGCTGGCTCCCTTCTCAGGATGAAAGCAACCCTTCCCTTTTTTACCTTGCTTTTTCCAAACTCCAAGTTATTCAACTATCTTTTGAAGGCTGCACCACTGGGAAGAATGAGTGGGAGGTGAGGAAGTAGAGACAGGTTGCGTACACAAATACCATAAGGAGTTTGACTGTGAAAAGATTGAAAGAGAATCGGGCAGCACCTGTGGCTCAAGGAGTGGGTTGCCAGCCCCATATACCAAGGGTGGCGGGTTCAAGCCTGGCCCTGGCCAAAACTGAAGAAAAAAAAAAAAAGATTGAAAGAGAATGGGACTGGAGGAGAGCTAAGATTGAAGGTGATTTTTTAATTTTAATTTTTTTTTAATTTTTGAGGGCTGAAATTGGTTCTAAGGTAGAAAAGACAGAGCTTATTTAAATGCTTTGGGGGAGGAGCAAGTAAAGAGGAAACGTCGGAAGGGATAGGAGCCGAGTTAAAAACACAAGGCCCTGAGAAGGCAGCAGGGGACAGGTGCAGCTCTCAGGACCTTGCCCAGCAAGAGGGACTTCTCTCGTGTCACAGTAGGAGACCAGGGAGGCACACCGGAGCGAAGTGAGTGTCGCCTCTCCAAACACTCTCAGACGCAGCAGGTCCCAAGGTTTGTCTTTTCTCCCCTCTTTGCACAGCTGTCGGGGGCTATCACTGACACCCCTAATAAATGCATTGACTTCTTCGGCACAATCCTGCCTATTTTATAGGTGTGCAAACCAAGTCTCAGAGAGCATAGGAAACTGCCTGTGGTTACACAACTAGTATTATTAATAAAATTAGTGCTGACACTAATTCAGCCCTAACTATGTGTCAGACTCTATTCTAAGCACTTTATATTCATTAGCCTGTTTAACTCTTTGAGGCAGGTACAACTGCTATTCTGCTTTTTACAGATGAAGCAACAGAGATACTGGAAGATGGGTCATTTGCCCAAGGTCAAACACCTTCAAAGTGAAGCCAGCACTTGTGCCTGGGCGGTCTGCCTCCCAGGTCAGTATTCTTAACCATCATTCCAGATCATGTCCTATGGGAAACCAAGTGCCAGAAATTAAGTTCCAATTCTCATTTGTCTGACTCCAAAGTCCCTGCTATGCTCACTGCATCCAGCAATGAGACTGGATCAAGGTAGATCAAACTTTAGGGTTGAATCTCTGTACCAAGATCCGATTAGGATGTTTGAGGACCAGTAACAGAAAAACAAGTACCCCCTCAATCGAATTCATTGGCTAAGACTGAGTAATGGGGATCCCCATCTCATCTCCCTAACAGGTGGGGTGCTTCTTTGGTGGCAGCTGGCAAGACAAGGGTTGAGAATGGTTTAATTTGACCGATCAATAGTGCCTGTTACATCCACATAGAGCAAAAGGTGCTCTACTACGTCTTTATCCCTCCATTCATTCATTGAGTAAATCATCTGCTGACCACCGATTCTGCCTAGCACTATGTCAGTACTGGGTAGACAGAGTAAGGCTCACAGTTCTCACTCTGTGAGGAGCTTACAGACTGATGCTTGGAGTAGACAGATGAGCTTACAAGTCCATCGGGATGTGTGGCCACTCCCTAGAGAGGGGTTTGTGCAGAGGGTGATGGAAACAGAGGGGGTTCCAGAGCTTGTCTAGGGGAGGAACCGAGGGGATGGCCTGGCAGAAGAATTTTCACTTTCAAGAAAAGAAGTTTGCCAGGTAAACTAGGAAAATGATAAACAGTGTGTGGCTCAGGCAGAGGGGACAAGTGCTGAGTCAGGGGAGCACAGGACAGTATGGCAGGTTCTGGGGACCTGTTAGTAGTACAGTCTGGCTGCAGCTGCAGTGGCAGCTTGGAGGGTGGGAGAGAAGCTGAGGCAGATCCTGTTACCATGGGCGCTGGATGCCACGTGTAGGAATTTAATTTCTAATCTTTGCTGCCACCCTGGGAAGCTGTTCTATCACTAGTTCCAATTTGCAAGTAAGAAAATGGCAACTCAAAGGAGCGAATGCGCCCCTATCCATAGCCGATAAGAAACAGGGCTAGCATTTGAACCCATGCTGGCCTGATGCCAATGCCTACACTTTTCCCGCTACATCATAATGACTGCCTTTGCTTCTGCCTCTAAAGCTATCACACCCTATTATGTAACCAAGAAAATAAAAAGCCTTTTTCTCCTCTGGTGACAGTGGCGATGTATTCCAAGAACTAAGATTTGTTCCCTTTACAAATGAGAGTTTGGTGCATTTTCCTCCCTGCTCATTAGAAAGGCCTACTTCCTACCAGAATGAATAATGAGGTTGTAGCCGTCTGCATTCAGCCATAGGAAGACACATAATTGTATTTCTTCCATGATGGAAGTACCAGCTGTGGCACTAATAAAAATGACTGCTTTTCAATTCTTTCAACAGAGTAAATAAAACTCCCTTGCGATTAACAGCAAATTGGTTTCCTACAGAGTTGTCAAATCTGAAGGGGTGAAATGGGGAAGATGAAAGAGTAGCCGGGAGAAGAGAGCTTGGTTAGTGGCTCTACTCCAGCAGGGTTCATCCTTCATGGATGTTGTTACCAAGGTGCTTTGGGTAGGAAAGATATTTTCAACTCTTTTCAGAAAATTTCCATTTCTACCAAAATAACACTTCGGTATCGTGGCAAGGGGACAAAAGGAGAAAGGGGGCTCACACGTTAATAACCACAGACCCTGAGACTTTCAGATTTGGAATATCAACTCTTTCCCCATCTGTTTATTCATTCAATTATTCTACGTGTGTTTCTTAAGGATTACCTGTGATTTGTTCATTAATTGAATATTTACTGAGTTTACATTGTGTTCCAGGCAGAGGACCGGGCTTTGGGGAGAGGAGGACCCAGTTCGTGCCCTCAAGGTGTATGCAGTCTGAGAGGTAGTCATATAAATAGCTTTTTATGGTCACTGAGAGAAGATCTATGTCCTGAAAGAAAAGCAGTAGATTTTTTATCATTTTTTTCACTCTCTTGGTAAATAGGATAGAAAAATTGTTTTGCTCCCACCTTTCAGCTAAAAAGTTACAAACTAAGGCCAATGATGGGGCCAATCAGAAGTGAAGATAACATAGCTTTGAAATGGTAGCAGAGAAAAATGTGGTTTTATGTGCAAAATATTAGTGGATCAGACAGGATCCCAATAGGAACAGATGGGATACCAAAACTGGGATAATTCAAAGAGAATTTATTACAAAGGGAGTGTTTACAAGAATGTGGGATGGATGTAGAAGCCCCTCAGGGTTATGCAGGAACCAAGGGCTAGGGGCTGCGGTACTGTTTCTACCCCTAGATTCAAAACAGAAGGAGCTGACTATGGGGACTGAGAAGCGAGGAAGGGTGACTGACAGCTGAGGGTCACAGCCAAGCCAGGTGACCACACAAGGGAAATAAATCCCTGCCCTCATGCTCATCTGCCCCAAGATTTCCCCCATCTTGGAGGCTAGGGAAGGCTTCCTTTGGCAGATGGCACCTAAGCCAGATCTTTATAGATGAATGGGCATTTGATAGGTGATGAAGGAAGTGAAAAAACTTCCAGGGAGGAAAAAAAGTAAAGTAAAAGCAAAAAGGTGAGAGGTAGATTGAACTTTATATGTCATGGATAAAAGTTCGCTTTTTGTACCCAGAGCATTAAGGAGCCATTGAATATTTTAAACAGGGTGAAAAGCAGGATCAGATTTGCATTCATAAATGGTCCCTTTGGTGATAGCATGAAGGATGGATTGGAGAGAGGTGGATATTGCAGAAGACAAAAGCTGAAGGAGTAAATAGCAGATAAAGGGTGAGAGTCCAAAGGAATACAGCAGCGTCTCAGGAAACAAAATCAATACTTACAAGTCAGTAGCTTTTAGATAGGCCCACAATTTGTCAAGCTGAAAAAACAGTCAAGGACTCTACTCCTTTTATAGTAGTGCCAAAGAAGATGAAATATCTGGGACTTTACCTAACAAAGAACATGAAAGATCTCTATAAAGAGAACTATGAAACTTTGAGAAAATAAATTGCTGAAGATGTTAACAAATGGAAAAACATACCATGCTTATGGCTGGGAAGAATCAACATTGTTAAAATGTCCATACTACCCAAAGCAATTTACGGATTGAACGCAATCCCTATTAAAGCACCATTGGCATACTTTAAAGAACTTGAAAAAATAGTACTTCATTTTATATGAAATCAGAAAAACCTTGAATAGCAAATACATTACTCAGAAATAAGAACAAATCAGGAGGTATCACATTACCAGACTTCAGACTATACAACAAATCTATAGTGATCAAAACAGCATGGTACTGGCACAAAAACAGAGCAGTAGATTTATGGAACAGAATAGAGAACAAAGAGATGAACCCCGCTACTTATCGCCATTTGATCTTTGACAAGCCTATCAAAAATATTCAGTGGGGGAAAGACTCCCTTTTTAACAAATGGTGCTGGGTGAACTGGATGGCAACCTATAGAAGACTGAAACTGGACCCCCACCTTTCACCATTAACAAAAATTGATTCTCACTGGATAAAATTTAAACTTAAGACATGAAACTATAAAAATACTAGAAGAGAGTGTGGGGAAAACACTTGAAGAAATTGGCCTGGGAGAATATTTTATGACGAGGACCTCCCAGGCAAGTGAAGCAACACCAAAAATACATTACTGGGATCTGATCAAACTGAAAAGCTGTTGCACAGCCAAGAGCACAGTAAATAAAGCAAACAGACAATCTTCAGAATGGGAGAAGATTTTTGCAGGTTATGCTTCTGACAAAGGTCTGATAACTAGAATCTACAGAGAACTCAAACTAATCAATAAGAAAAGAGTAAATAACCCTATTTCTATGTAAGCAAGAGACTTGAACAGAAACTTCTCTGATGAAGACAGGCACATGGCCTACAAACACATGAAAAAATACTCATCATCTTTAATCATCAGAGAAATGCAAATCAAAACTACTTTAAGATATCATCTAACTCCAGTAAGGTTAGCCCACATCACAAAATCCCCAAACTACAGATGTTGGCGAGGATGTAGAGACAATGGAACGCTTCTACACTGTGTGGGAATGCAAGGTAATATGGCCTTTTTGGAAAGAAGTTAGGAGAACACTCAAGGAACTAAAAGTAGAACTACCATTCAATCCTGCAATTCCTCTACTAGGTATATACCCAGATGATCAAAAATTATTTTACAACAAAGACATTTGCACCAGAATGTTTCTTGAGCCCA
>CAUYRH010028457.1:0-38778 GCA_963574655.1 Perodicticus potto
GAAATCTCTCCCACTACCAGGAGCTTTGGTGTTTTCTGTATTCTTTTCTGTAAATCAATTCTGCCTTATCACGGATGGGTGGGGGGGGGAAATAATGTAATGAAGAATAATAAAATACATGTATTTAAAAAAAAAAAAAAAAAAAAAGAAAAGTTTTGAAATGAAAGGTTTAATCAATTAATAGAAGTTAATAGAATCCAATGAACAGAATTAATAGAATTAATCCAATTAAAAGACTTTTAAAAACAGAAAATTATACAGGATATAGTCTTATCATTGAAAGATGTCTCCTCACTGAAATCCAACAAATACTATTAATAATTTTAAAATATCTGACAAGGAGAGGCAGAATAATAATTATACATGGAATCTAATGCCAGACTACCTGGATTCTGAATTCAGTATTCATCTCCACCACTTAGTAGTTGTCGGACTTTGGACAATTCACTAGGTATTTTTGTTTGTTTGTTTGTTTGTTTGTTTATAAAATTCATAGTTTTACTTTATTTGGGAATATAGCCTTTTCTTTATTTCCAAAGCTTGAATTATAGATCTTTTTAATTATTATATGAAGAGCATCAATATGTTAGTAACATAATAAAAATTACCTTTAGTGTTTTTCAATGATTATTTTTCAATTGTTAGGCCGAGGCTCAAGCGGAAAAATGCCAGTGAACTCCTGGCAAATTTCTGGGCAGCAGCCCTCAACAAAATGGAGTAAGTGTGGTTCACTCCCAAGATAGATGGGAAAGTACTGACTGACTTCTTGCTTGACTAACTCCCCTGAGAAACAGACCAGGAAGTCCAGCTGTCCCTGAATTGACCTTTGAGAAATACTAGGTGGGGAAAGTACTGAAACAAAGATGTATGCCTAAGTAACCACAAAATTCTGCTTTTGTACAATGCTTGCTAACCTACCTGAATGCACCTGGGCAGCCTGCATGCCAACCAGGATCCAGACCAAGCGTTAAAAACCTGACCCCTTAAGCACTTGGGGCTGCTCTCTGAACCCTCTGAACTCTCTGTATTGGGTGTGAGGCAGTCGCCGGTCGGCTCTTCAATAAAAAGACTCCTCTTTAAGTTTGACTTGTCTGGTGCTATGGTCTTTGAGAGACTCCTGGGCATAAGACAATGATTATTAATGAAAATTTCCTGATTAGGGCCTTTTGTTTATAATTATAGTACATTTTCTGGGAAATTTCACTGCCGTTTTTACAGTCACTGTTGAATATGTCTAACTATCTAGAAAAAAATTTAATGGACTGACAAGGCCGCATGTAGGACTTTATGTCAAAACATTTGTTTTAGCCTTGTTTTCTGCAATTCTATGATACTTTGTTTTTGTTAGGGGATGTTTCTTGATGTCAATTTATTTAGTGTTGATTTCACTTGTATATTATAATTTTGGATGAAATTGCAACTCTGTATATATAGTTTAGGTCAATGTGTGGTTTAATTAAAATACAAATTAACCATATGTCTACTAAAAATTATATATGTATGTGTGTCTTTATAAATATCAACCCAAGTTTGTTTATGGCTTGTCTTGTATATTTTCCTGGATGATTTTCAATGGTTGCGTTTTGTCATGTCCGGGTGAGTAGTGATTTTAAATTTACCATGTATTTATTGATGAATCTATGTTATTTTTGTAAGAAAGAAACAGTTCTGTGATATGAAGTAATTAATCAAAAGCTTTATAGCTATCTACTTTATTTATTTTTATTTTAAGTTAGTATAAGGGGACATACAATTAAGCATTGTCTGTGTTTGTAAGGCAAAGTCTGAATTGTAGGTGTGTTTTTCACCCAGGAGGTGTGCCATACATCTGTACACCGTACCTGGAGGTGAGAATTTACTGAGCCCTTTCCTCTCTCCTCCGGTCTTGAATTTAATTTAGTTTTTCTCTTAAGTGGGTCTGTAGTTGTTAATCTACTAGATTCGACTTAGTATTGTGTACAAGGTATGCTTGATTTTCCATTCTTGTGACACTTTGGAGAATGTTCTCCAAATCCTTCTAGGTAAATACAACAGATACGAAGTCCTCGTCTATTTATGGCTGAATAGTATTCTATGTTATACATATGTCACAGTTTATTAATTCATTCATGGGTTCATGGGTACTTGGGTTGTTTTCATAACTTTGCTAGTGTGATTTAAGCTGCTACAAACATTCAAGTCCTAATGTCTTTATGGTAAAATGACTTTTTGTTCTTTTAGGTAGATACCTAGCAAGTAATGGGATTGCAGGATCAAATGGAAGGTCTATTCTTAGTTCTTTGACTAGTCTCCATTCTTCTTTTCATTTAAGCTGAACTAGTCTGCAGCTCTATCAACTGTTCACAAGTGTTCCCTTCTCTCCACATTCAAGCCAGCACCTACAGCTTTGGGACCTTGTGATGAGGGCCACTCTAACTGGGGTCAGGTGACATCTCAAGGTGGTTTTGGTTTGGTTTCTTTGATGATTAAGGATGATGAGTTTTTTTCATGTGTTTGTTGACCATTTAACTGTCCTCATGAGAAAAGACTTTGTTCATATCTCTTGCCCAGTTATTAATGGAGTTGTTTGCTCTTTTTTCATTTATTTGGTGGAGTTCTTTGTAGATTCTGGTTATTAGCCCTTTCTAAGATTCATAATGTAAGAATATCTTCTCCCATTCTGAAAGCTCTCTATTTGCTTAATTGACTGTGTCTTTACCTGTGCAATAGCTTTTTAACTTGTTCAGGTTCTATTTACTTATTTTTGTTGTTGCTGCAATTGCCAATAGGGTCTTCTTCGTAAATTCTTTCCTAGGCCAATAAGATTCAGTTTTTCCTGCACTTTCTTCTAGCGTTTTTTACACTTTCGTGTCTTAGATTTAAATCTTTTATTGAGCATTAGTTAAATTTTGTAAGTGGTGAGAAGCCTCTTTACCTCATTGGATGTCTTAATGCTCACTTTTCCACCTGTAAAATGAGAGTGATATTGATAATATCTATCTCCTACAGTGGTTTTGAGGATTCAATTATTAAAATACAAAGTTCTTGAAGTAATATTTTAGATACATATTCAAGAATAAATCATTGTTACAACACCAAAACAGCTTGGGAGGTAGGGTAATGGAAATTTATAAAGTATTAGGAATTTAAATGACATCTGGTTTAAAAATATTACAAGATATTAAAAAAATGTATAAATGTGAGAGAAAAACGTTTTTAACTCAGAATTCTTTACTTAGCTAAGCAAACATTTTTGTGTGATGGTGGGATAAAGATATATTTAGAGTTTCAGAATTGTCATTTTTGTAAACTACACATGTATTCTTTTTCAAGAAACTCCTGGAGGACACACTCCCTCCAAGTAAGGAAAGGAATTTAAAAAAAAACAAGAAGATACTAGGAGACCAGAATGAATTCCTCCAACAAGAGAGAATCATAAAAGTCATTCCAGGAAAATAACTATGCCATCAGACTTGGAGGAACCTCTTTACCTTGAGGAGTGGGTCAGAGGTCTTATAGGAAATAGACCATTAGAAATAGAGCTGATAAATTAGTTCATGTATTGGACCATGTGGAAAATATTACTGAGAAGAGTTTAATCTATGAGTTTGAACATTGTAGAAGATTTTCCCTAAATAAAACTAAATGAATTTACAATAATTCCACAATTAACTGTGAGAAAACGGTATAAGGAAAAATTCATATAATTCATGCCATATTACTCAGCTCATCAGTAAACTGCACTTATAAAATCAGGACAAAATAAATACTGAGCATTTATTTAAAGAAATTCATGCTATAACTCTCCCTAGGAGGAGAGGAGGTAATGAGGGAAATTGTCTCCCATAGTGGGTTATTGTTAGCTAATTCAGACTCCTCTGAAATAAGAATGTAGTAAATGTTTTATAGTTAGAAAGAGGATGCTAACCCACAGAAGAAAACATTGAACAAATTAAAATAGGTTTCTGAGGACCATGAAATATTTTTTGTTTTTTGTTTTTTTTGTTTTTTTTTGAGACAGAGTCTCACTGTGTCACCCTTGGTAGAGAGCTATGACATCACAGCTCACAGCAACCTTCAGCCCTTGGGCTTAGGTGATTCTCTTGCCTCAGCTTTCCAAGTAGCTGGGACTACAGGCACCCACCACAACGCCCAGCTATATTTTGTTGCAGTTCTGCCGGGGCCGGGTTTGAACTCACCACCCTCGGGATATGGAGCTGGCGCCCTACTCACTGAGCCACAGGCGCCGCCCAGGAAATGTGTTCTTAACTGTATTTTGTAATATGACTTGAAATTTCAAATGGCAGGCTTGCATTGAATTAATACGATTACCTATTAATTTTAAAACATATTTCTTTAAAACTTTTTGGTTCTCCGATGTAAGTTTCCTTTAACTCTAGAACCCTCTCACCCTAAGTAAATATTCCTTATAATAATACTTTTACCAGCTCTTTTCCTGACAGCTTTTAGGCTTTATATTCTCTGATATATTTCCTTTTTCCTTTTTTTTTTTTTTTTGTTCTTATTTCAAGACCTGTCAGAGACCCTCCAGGTTATAACAGCATGACTTCACCATTAACGCTACTGGCAGGGATGCCCAAAATATTCCTGATTGATTGAAGCCTGGTTTGCTAGTCCCTCACTTTTGGGAACACTAAATTCCTTTGTTAATTAAAAACAAACACAGCTGAACTATCTTATGTTTAATTTAGCCTAACCCAGATTAATGGAACTTCAGGCGGTTTGGAACCCTTAGGAACTTTTCCAGGATAATTATAAAAGCTGTACATACAGACACCAAAGTCTTTTCTTTAAATCACTTAGCACCACGTTATCCATTCTAAAACTCTAGGCTATTAGCATGTGTGTCTGTTTCTGTGTTTGTGGGACGCGTTGATACTGTAGTTAAAGACAATGAAAACAAGTAAAATGAATTATTGTCATAATTGCTGTTTGTGAAAAACATCAAATTTATGAGATTTGCATGCAAGTTTTTGTCACAAATTATTTTTGTTACAAAATATTTTGCTTCCAGTTGTTCTGTCACAGCTAATTCTACCATAGGTGTCAGGAGATCTTCATGTGTCTGCTGCAGCTACAGTGGTTTTACCTGCCCATCCCCCCCCCACACCCACTAGCACTTACACACGCAAAGGCTTCCCTTCGGTTCTAAAACTTCAGTCGCAATGTGTAGCTTGTTCCTTGGATAGGGCAATGTTTAAGACTCCGACTGTCTGATGTAATCTACCCCATGACTTTGTACAAAAAGAAAAGCAAATAAAAATATAAATAAAAACGCAGACAAAAACTCTCACCTATTTTATCATGCTTATAATAATATGGACTGGGGAGCTATTACAGTCCCTAACAGTGCATTCCTGAATTCCGGAGTCAGAGAATTCCTGAAGAATATTTATTTGGTCCTGTTTTTCACAGTTTTTTTGTTTTGTTTTGTTTTGTGTTTTTTAGTTAACGCTCTTTGCTATGGCTCTTCAGATCTTCTGTTGCAATTTATTCCAGAACACTACCCTGTGGAAGAGTAGCCACAAGTTTCTCTATTATTTCTAGAAGGTCTATATAACCCCCTTTAACTGATGTAATTGCTATTTATACGTTTTCCAATAAAATTTAATAGTAACCAATTCCATTAAAAATCGCCTGATTCAGATTCTAGAAGATGTAGCATATATAAAGAGATAGTGGATTGAAATAAGGCCTTTAGTCTTAAAGGGTAAAATACGTAAACCGTCTAAATGCCAGTAAGAAATATAATCTGGAGTTTGAAACAATAATCAAGAAGCATTGGAGGTGAAGAGTAAGTAAACACAGTTCAAGTGTATAACCAGGGGCTGGGCACCGTGCTCATGCCTTCTCATCGCAACACTCTGAGAAGCTGAGGCAGGAGGATGGCTTGAGCTCATGAGTTTGAGAACAGCCTGAGCAAGAGCCAGACCTCATCTCTACTAAAAATAGAAAAAATAGCAGATGTGGTGTTGGAAACCTGTAGTCCTAGCTAATTGGGAGGTGGAGGCAAGGGATTGCTGAACCTGAGTTTGAGGTTGCTGTGAGCTGTGATGATGCCATGGAGTCAACCAATGTAAGAGAGACTGTTTTAAAAAGAAAATTATATATATATATATATATAACTCTTTTACAGAATCTTTAAAACAAGTGGACCAAGAAGCAAATTAACATATTCGACACTATACCATGGAATATTACGCAGCCTTAAAGAAAGATGGAGACTTTAACTCTTTCATGTTTACATGGATGGAGCTGGAACATATTCTTAGCAAAGTATCTCAAGAATGGAAGAAAAAGCATCCAATGTACTCAGCCCTACTATGAAGCTAATTTATGGCTTTCATATGAAGGCTAAAACTCAACTATAGCACAAGAATATGGGGAAAGGGGCAAGGGAGGGGAGGGGTGAGGTTGGGGTGGAGGGAGGGTAATTGGTGGGGCCACACCTACGGTGCATCTTAGAAGGGTACAGGTGAAACTTAACTAAATGCAGAATACAAATGTCTTCATATAATAACTGAGAAAATGCCAGGAAGGCTATGTTAATCAGTTTGATGAAAATAGTTCAGATTGTATATGAAGCCAGCACTTTGTACCCCTTGATTGCACTGTTGTACACAGCTATGATTTAATAATAAAGACAATAAAAAAAAAAAAAAAAGACGGCGCCTGTGGCTAAATGGAGTAGGGCGCCAGCCCCATATACCAGAGGTGGTAGGTTCAAATCCTTCCCTGGCCAAAAACTGCAAAAAAAAAAAAAACCCTGTTATATGTATCTTTTAATAAGAACCTAGCTCTTAATTGCACCCAGCATGAGAAAGCAGCATAAACATTTTACTTTAGCAAACATATATCACTTAAAACATAAAATAAAAGAGGAAAGCAGATGTAAAATTGTCTAGGGAAATGGACAATTTTATGATTTGTTTGTCATCTTCTCCTTCCTCGTCTTAACAGAATATGTAGCACATCCCCGACAGCTCATAAAGTGCGCCGCTGCTACCAAAGCGTGGCTTTTACGGAGACGGTAATGAACTTAAGACTCCTTAGTAGGAGTTATAAAGATGGGGACACTCCTAACACTTAAAAAAAAAAAAAAGTGGAAGTATTTTGTAAACCAAAAATATTCAAATACTGTGAGAAATGGTCATGTTTGGAACCCAAACTGCTGCATAAATATGTTCAGTTTTACCTGTATGCTGTTTCTACGAGATTTACAGCTAAGTCACCGTCTTTAATACTCTAGTCCCGATTTGCTTAAAAACAGGTTGCAAGTGCTTTGGGGGAAGTCCCAATTGGTGTGCATATGTATGCCCAACGTAGCCACACACAGATCTTTCCCCCTCTTCCTCCTCATTTTCTTCTCCTATGACAAAGAAGTTCTCTCCAGAAGATCCTAACTCTCCTAGCAAGCTACAGAATGTGCCCATCTCCTCTGACCCCGTATAAAAGGGCTCTCTAACTGCCCCTGGGGCACAGAAGCCACCTGTGCACTGTGCAGGCCATTTATCTCTCCCCTTTCAATAAACCTGCCCTGAACTTCTCCGCTGCAGCCTTGCCTCTGAACACCACCACCTTTCCGTATGTGTTGGGGGCTTGAAGAAATTAGCAGAGGCAGATAAATAAGAGCTGTCTGCCAGCTCTTTGGGGCTTTGTGTTTCTAAGACTTTGCATGCCCTCGGACGGACTTTTTCTCATGTGAAAGTGAGAATGTTTTCTCTGTCCTCTTTCATATTTTAAGGATTAAGATATTTCAGTATCCTCTGAATTTCAGGGCTGTGAAAGGCCCTTGGCATCTCAAATATGAATGTGGCTGATGGGACTTAAATAGCCTCTTTAAAATCTAATCTGTAATACTCTGCTTATTTACTGTTCCTTGACAAGTACCAGACCTAATTGAAAAAGAGTTTCTCCAAACATTAAGTATTCCAAACAGTCAAGTAAAGATAAGAAGGAAGTATTAAAGGATTAAGGGCAAACGGAAAATGATGATGAGGGCAGGACAGAGAAAATTAAAATAGCAAGGAAGTGAGATTTTGAAAAATGACATTTACGAGGGACAAATGAAATTATCAAAGTTTAACTCTATCATAGAGCACAGTTTCTGCAGTGTTTAAGACACATGCCCCTCCTGCTTGGGATGACAAGTTGTGCTCAGCTGTCTCTCATCCTGAATGAGGCAAGTTAGCACGAATACTACCTGCTCCTGTGCCATTCACCAGCATTATCTGTAGCTCCCCGAGACTGCCAGGTAAAACGTGAGTGCATCATTCTCCCACCAAAAAAGGACAGCACAGATGTCTTTGGACTATGCTGTACAGCAGAAAGAAAAAAGCACAGACTTTAAACTACTACAGACGGTACTTACATTTCAATTCCTTCTTTACTCCCATTTCACCATTAAAGTAAACATCTTCAAAAAGTATGAATTTCCTGAAGCCTCTTTCCTTCTTTTCAAAAGAAAATAAATGTGTTTTCAAATTCTTGGGAAGGTTAACCCCAAGAAGGTGACTTCCCCAAGTAAAGGGCCCATTCGACCCCAATGGCAGCCGTTGCCGGCTGCTGGGCTTAAGGCAGCCAGGCTTTGCCACCCTTGGATATTAGCAGGCATATCGTCAGATGAAATATCACATCATTTTGGCCCCCAAGAGAGGTGTTAAGAGCTGTTGAGCAGTGCCAGGCTGTTCAAGAAAGAAGACAGTCAGCTATAGTAGGGAACTCACACACGCTGCCTATTTTGAGCCAAATTGTGGCCCCCCCGCCAACATTCATATGGTGAAGCTCTTTTATAATTTGAGCCTGTCTCTCACCGTTCATGCATTGGAAACGTAGTCCCCAATCCGACAGTGTTGGGACGTAAAACCTTTGAGAGGTGATTAGGATAAGAGTGCTCTGCTCTCATGAATAAATTATGTCATCATCACGAGAATGGCTTTGATATCAAGGTGAGTTCAGGCCACTCTTACTCTCCTGGGCCATGCCTCACTATGTAATGCCTCCCATCATGTTAAGACACAGCACGAAGGCCTGTGCCAGATATAAGACCCTGACCTTGGACTCGCCAGCCTCTAGAACTGTGAAATACATCTCTGTTCAAATTACCCAGTCTGTGGGATTCTTCTGTAGCTGCACAAAATGGACAAAGACAAGCCCTAACCTCCAGAGTGGAGGGTGACTATTTTAGAGACAGGGTTTTTAAGGAGGTATTTAAGGTTAAATGAGGTCCAAGTGGTGGGCTCTACTCCAAGAGGGCGGGGGTCCTTGCAAAAGAGGAATGGAAACCAAAAACCTTCTCTTTATCTCTCCACACACAGAGAAAAGATCACAGCAAGATCATGTAAGGACACATCCAGGAGCCCCAAAGAAAGGCCTTACTGGAAGTCAAATTTTCCAGCTCCCTGACCTTGAATTTTCAGCCTCTGTAGTAACCAACCCGGCAAGAAGACCCCTAAGGCCCTTAAATGTTTTAGCCTGAGTCCCCGTCCATCTCAAACCCCCCTTTTTGGTTAAATTCTGAGAACAGGTTTCTGACAAGGAAGTTCTCCAAGTTCCCTGCCTCCCTAGCAATGTCTAAACACAATGATGAGAAACTTACCTCAACCCCCCTAGCCAGCTAAACAATGGTAAAAACTCACTCAGGCAGAGTTTCCCAGGTACTGGGCTTTCCAAGTTGTCCCCATGGTTACTGAGTTACCCCCCTGAGCTGCCATGCAGCTACCCCCGCACCAACTACCTGACTGTAACCCCGCCCTATAATCCATCATGTTTTGCTTTTGTACATGCTTGCTTTGCCACATCAGCACAAAAAGGATATAAAAGGGTTCCTGCATTTCTCTTTGAGGCTGTTTGCCCTTTGGGGCAGCAGTCCATCTGTACAGATGTAATAAATAACCACCTGATTTGGGCCATCTGCCTTTTAGCAGTGGCCCCCTGCGCAGGAGTAAATAAAATCACCTCTGATTTGTACCCAAAGTGGGGGTCTGTATTTTTCTCATGGGTGGCTATAGTTACAACACCTCATGGATTCTCAGAACCATGAGAAAATAAATGTCTATTGAGTAAGCCACCCAGCCGTCGTATTTTGTTATGGCAGACCTAGAAGATTGTCCTACGTGCAAAGAAACTTGTTTTTCTTTTCAGCAGAGGTGTCCAAGGAAGATGTCATTATCATTGACATTCAGGAACATCCGACTACCCACTTCCTGAACATCAAAGCTTCTCCATAACCTACCTTCTGAACAGCAACAGAGCATAGTCAGTGACTGTGCGTGTGCCAGTGACTCTGCCAGAGTGTGGACCCCAGAGCGGCCATACAGCATCCCCAGGGCACCTGCTAGAGATGCAGAGACCAGACTCCAGCCCACACCTACTGAGTCAGAAGTCCCAGGAGCAGGGCTCAGCTAACTGCACCTTCACAAGTCCGCCAGGCGATTCTGGTGCTTACCAAAGTTTGAGGACCGCTGCTGCACGCAGTGCTATTTTTAAGTCTCAGCTGAGCACAGAGAACTTGACTGGGATTTGGTTGTAGCACATTTGTCTAGAGCAAATAACTTCAACTCTGATATTGTTTTGCAGCAAAGCCAGCACAACACCCTTGAGCGCCTAATGACACACCTTTGAGAATCTAGGGAGAAAATGCAAAAATGCATTAATGCAAATGTTTCCTTTCACTGTTCAGGAACTTCCTAAACACAATCTGAAGCCTGTCCATGTATTCTAGGAAAGGAGTGTCTCCTTTATCTTTTTCCAGGCCTTTTCATCTAATCTTCACAGTAATCAGCAAGGTCGACAGGGCAAGTACTGTCATTTATAGCATAGGACTTGGAGGCTCAGAACCCAAGGGTCTTGCCCTGACTCACACAGCTAGTAATAAGCAGGGAGAGCTCATTTCTAGAACTCTGCTCCATGGTCAAATGCTTTGCTCTGCATTTTGCTCTCCTCCTGCCCCCTCCCTGACTTAGATTGTTATTACTAGAAATAATAGCAATTGACCCGATTTGCTAATACAAAGTAGAAATGTCCTGTTACTTAGGAGTAAAAGCACATTGTTTCCACTGAAACAGAAATCAGCTGGAAAGAAAGCTTTCCAATGCCCTTTCCTAAATGATTGGAGGACCTGGAAGAAGTTATTCAATGCACAGATTTTCAGGAAGCCTCATTTATGCCTCTAGGTAACTAACCTCATGAATGCTGTCAAATTTAGTTAATTACAAAGAAATTAGTCATGTGCACTGTAGAAGGCTAAAAGCTTCGATTTTCCACCTTTCAATTTGCTATTTTGGTCTAATATAAATCCTCAACACCAAGGAATATCTTCAATTCAAAATTATAAACATTTATTTGGTAGCCACTTTGTGCAAAGGAGCTGAGGAGGATATAAATGAGGTACAAACCATTGTCCCTGCTGGCAGGAAACATAAAAAGAGTTAATGAAACATAAAAAGAGTTAATGAACTTGAAAGTGAACAAAGACATCATCTGAGTAGGAAGGTGTTAAAGCATTTTCAATATGGCAGCAAGAAGCCAGTGAGTCAGAAGTTCCGGAGGCCCAGATTTGGGACGGGTGGGAAGGGGGGATCAGTCTCAGGGACTGGTCCCTCACCCCATGGAACCTGACACTGTCTCTGGGTAGAGAGTGTCAGAATACAATTAATGGATAGCTGGTTGGTGTCCACTGCTTGATATGTGAAGAAAATCCCACATTTTGTCCATGGAAGTCATCTTAGACTTCTTATTGACTGTTATAGTGTTTAGAGGAAAGCCCACTTTGAGTGTTTTTCCCAAAGCAGTGCTCAAAGATAAATTCTCTCATCATTAAATAGATGACATTTGAGGATAGACCTAAGAGGTGTGAAGCCATAAATGGTGTAGACATCTGAAGAAAAACGTTCCAGGAAAAGGGAACAGAGTGGGCTAAGGCTCTGAGGTGCAAATGTGCTTCAATGCTTAAAAAAGAACAAGGATCCAATATATTTGGTTCAGAGAGAGCTTGGAGAGTATTAGGAGAGAACGTTAGGCTTTAAGAGCTGATGGTGTTGGGCTGTGTAGACTATTACCAGGTTTTTGTCTTTTCTTCTGAAAGCTATAAGTACCATATATTAAAATAAAGCTTCTTACACATAAACCCACACTCTCTCCCCTCACACTGCTTGGATATTCTTCACCGCCCTCATCACTACAGAAATAACTTATATTATTTGCTCATTTTTGTCATGCCCACTAAAATATTCTGTGACCACAAGAACTTTGTTTTCGTGTTTTAAAATAGTAATTGTCGGGGGCACCCATACCTCAGGGCACCAGCCACGTGCACCAGGGCTGATGGGTTTGAATCCGGCCCTTGGCATGCTAAATAAGCAAGAAAAAAATAGCCGGGTGTTGTGGAGAGCCCCTGTAGTCCCAGCTACTCAGGAGGCTGAGGCAAAAGAATCATTTGAGTCCTAGAGTTTGAGGTTGCTGTGAGCTATGACACCATGGCACTCTACCAACGGTGACACAGTGAAACTCTGTCTCAATAAAAAAAAAAAAACTAAAAATAATAATTGTTATAAAATGGGTGTTCAATTAATGTTTGTTGAATGAATGAATGAATAGATATTATATTCAACTACTTACTGTCTATCCACCTAGCTCTGGCCCAGCATTTTGAGTGTGAACTAATTATCTGATTCAATCCCTTTTTTAATAGATATCAAAGGAAACGATAGCTAGTTCCCAATTTTTTCTCCCATTAATATTGTGAGTTTTGATAGTGACAATGACATCTATGATAACATTAATAATATGGGTGATATTTATAAATATAAAAATAAATAAGGATACTATTTATTGAACACCAATAATAACCTAAAACCTTACAAAATTTTCTCTGATTTTCATGCAACTCTACAAGTTATATATCACCATCAAAGTTTTGTAGATAAGGAAATTGGACTTTGGAAATACTAAGTGACTTTTTCACGTCACTCCATTTGGTAAGTGTCAGAGCTGGAGTTAACATCCAGCTACCTCAGGCTCCAATGTCAGTGCTTTTTTAAAACTGTTAGCCTATCATTCATTACAGTCCTATACAGCAGATTTTATTCCTTGCTATTTCTTGTGAATAAAATTGTTCCTGAAAACTAAACATAATGACCTCGTATAAATCATGCTCTTACTTGGCAATGTCTCAGAGGAAGACCAATTATAGAAGGCCCATGCTTAAAGTTTGGAGATGATTTAGTCCAAATTCTGAGACCCACAGAAGTTCATTTGCCTAAAATTGGCTTGCTGAAGGGGAGACAGTGGGTGACATGGGCAGAAGCCATGTCTTATGTGACAGAAACCTGGTTCAAATCCAGGTTCTACCTCTTAGGTGTGAGCTGGAACAAGATCTTAACCTGGATAGGTTTCCTCACCTTGGAATGGATATATCTACTTCATAAAGCTCTTTGGAAAATTATGATTATACATACATTATCATATCATGTGTTATGATATATATCATCTATCACAGTAAATTACAGACATTATTATGTAGTAAAGTCACTAGAACACTACATGAACTCAAGCCCTCTCACACTCAATCCAATATTATCTTACAAAATCATTCTTCTCCTTGGAATAAATTATTAATCTCCACAGGTGGTTCCCATTACTGACTCAGTAGTCAATCCTGAAATTCAAATTTTGTATCTTCCTCAAGACTATTGTGGAGTGCAGACTGTGAGGTGCATTCAAGGAATGACCCCCAACTGCTTCTCCTCCCTTCCTAAAACAACAATTTTCCTTCCTCCTGGCTCCCTCTGCCAGAAGTCACATAGCTTCCATATACTTTCCTATCTGTTGCCTAAAAGCACATAACCTTGTCTTCCTAAAGTTAATCTTTACCCCCTATACTAAGATTCAGGTCATTAAGAATATTGTTTACAATAAAGCTTTTACTTATCCAGTTACTTCCCCTCAACTTGCAATATGAAAATATTCCCACTCACTTTCCCTGCACATTTGCAACATTGTTAGCATAAGCAACCTTTTTTAGGCACTGTATAAATAAGGTTAGCATTAGGTGCTGGCTGCAGTCTTTAGCTGCACCAGACCTTCCGATCCCATCTCTTTATCTTTCATACAATCTATGTCTCTTGTGTGATTTATTTTCTCAATTCCCCACCATTCCCCCTCTGGTTTGTTTACTCTTCTCACTGGTTCTCAAAAATTGGGGCTTAAAGTAGTGCGACTCCAAACAATAGTATGGGGGTACATTTGTTGCTTTTTAATTTTGGCACAGCACAGACTTTCACTGCTGCTTTCTGAGAAGGAAATGAGATGACGGAAGAAGGAAAAATGGAGCCTTCCAAGATGATGAAATGAACACCCCTCCAAAACACAAACATGAACTATTTGAAAAATAGACTCAAAAACATGAGTATATATGTTCAGGGCTTATCAAACTCCTCCAGGAACAATGGAAACTGCACTCAGAAGGAAAAGAGAAAATTACTTTTGGTTATGTCTATTAATATGCTTCAGGGTTAAGCACAAAAAACCCTCCCCCATAGTAAACACAGCCAGTTTCTCTCTAAATTTATAAGAAAAGAAGTTTTGAAAAAGTGGCACTTGCAAACACCATAAGGAACTAAGTAAATTCATGCACACCCTGCTTAAAGCCTTCGGTGGCTTTCCATCACTCTGAGGATGAGGCTTACACTCCTGTGATGTCACTAACGGACTTACCGGTGGGTCCTCTCCAACAGCCAGTCAGTCTTTGTCTCTGTCACTCTGCACACTCACTCCTTAGCGTTGGCCTCCAGGCACTCACAGATGCTTCTCCTTCTACTGGGGGCAGGTCTTCATTTTCATCAAAAATAAAGAAAAAAGCCTCTGTGCATGCAGCACAGTGGATATGGCATCGGCCATGTACACCGAGCTGGCAGGTTTGAACACAGCCCAGGCCTGCTAAACAGCAGGGACTACTGCAACAAAAAAATAGCCGGGCATTGTGGCAGGCACCTGTAGATCCAGCTACTTGGGGGGCTGAGGCAAGAGAATTGCTTAAGCCCAGGAGTTTCAGGTTGCTGTGAGCTGTGATGCCACAGCACTCTACTGAGGGTGGCATAGTGACACCCTGTCTCAGAAAAATAAAATAAAGAAAAAATGAAGGTGCAACTGCTTTAAACTCTGGCAGAAGCAAGACGAGTTTTTAAGATGAGGGGATTATTTCAAGAAGTGGGAACTGTACTCATGGTTTGGAATAAGAAAACCCACCTGTGACAATCAAACCATTTATGGAATTAAAAATACACAAAAGTAAAAATGCATCAACATTGTGCAAAAAACAAGGTAATTCAAAGAGAATTAAATATTTTTAAAAGTATATTATTCAATCAAAAATATTATAGAAACCAATGGTTTGCAATCAGATCATATTGTTAAGAACTTTGTAGTCCTTGTACTCACAGCCACAAGGCTGTAACAGACTGCAGTAAGGTGGCCATTTCACCCTCCAACTGCAATGTGCTAAAAAGTGTCTGGAATGAATAAGCACACAGGATCAGCATATCCCTTGTGAGGTAAGGGGGACACGTCTTGAATATTTGTAAATTACAGAAATAACTGTCACGGTTCCTTTATAAATTGGTTTTGACCAAATGTTATTGTACAACCTTGTTACTGAGTAATAAAATTTTGAAAGCCTTCCATTCTTTTTGAACCACCACACTCATGCCTTCCCCTAGACTAAAAGAAGCTGTGCAAAAACATTATTTTTGTAGGTAGTAGGGCTTTAGATTTACTTAAATCCCCTAATTTTTTTTGTCAAAGTAAAATTATCTTTGTCATATAAGCCACGGACCTTAGTCTTGTCATACACTGGGCATATAATTTGAGGTAAGTCACCTAAGCTTTCTTAGCTTCGTTTAGAAAATAGAGATCATAATTCTGATCTCAAAGATTGATATGAAGATTAAATAATACATTTATATTTTGTTTGAAAATGCCACATAAACTGTAAAGCATAATACAAAATAAACGATTATTATAACGGTATTAATCTGCAAATGTTCTCTTCTCTGAAGTCCTCGCCTTAGAGAAGGCCTTCCCTGAGGTCCCTGTCTAAAATAGCACGGCTCCCCACCAGTGAAATGAAACCAGATTCCCTCCATATCTTTATCAGCTCAGTTCTTCTCACCGCCCTTTTCGCTGCCAGAAATAATTATTCGCAATTGGTTTAGATTTTTATTGTTGTTTTCCTGCTGGAATGTAAGCTCATGAAAGCGGGAATTTGTGAGTTAATTACTGGATCTCCAGCTCCTAAGAAAGTGCTCAGTGGAAAATAGGCACTTAGTGTGTATCTGTGGAAATAAGAAAAGGAGGGCGCAAGCTGGAGCAGTGACTCTGCAGTGTATTCCTCCCAATTTATCAAGAAGAGATCAATGTGAATGGCCAAAGAGGACCAAAAGTATAGTAGATAAATTAGCTGGGCACCTGTGATTAGTGATTTCATTCATCTCCAATCCTCAGAATTCAGTACTGAACCCAGAAGAAAACCATAGAGCTTACTTAACGGAAGTAATTTTGAGTGCCATCTCCTACAGCACGAAATCTATTCTCTTATCAAATGTGGGTGAACAGTAAACTCGACTTTTGAAAGTTGTTGCTTTGTGCAACCATCTGATTCTGAAATCCTTTCCTCCTGATCTAAGGGTTTGTGTTTGCTCATTCCTCTCTAGCGGATTTTAAAATACAAATCACTGCAGTAATTCATTTTTTATTGTTCTCTTGCTCAGCTTCAACACATGTACAGTAGTAGTGTTCACTCTTCAGGGGGATAATGGCATTTTTGGAGATTTTACTGTAGTCATTACTCTCTCTTCTTTATTAAGAGACTTGACTTTAATCTTCTGCTTTAGCTATGTGGTTTATCTTATGAATATTAATATACAACCCAGAGGGATCTATCCAGTGAATGTGAATTAGAAAGAGCTTTCTCATATTGAAGAAAAAGAAAGGCATTTCCTGGTATGCACATCTTTCTGGGGCGTACGAGCTCTAATTTAATCAGCATGGAGTCATCATGTACGCCACCAGCACTCCAGGCCACAAAGTAATTGAAATGATTCAAGCTTGTTTAATAAAGTAATTTCAATTATTGCAGGAGTTGAGTCAGAAAATGTCAGCTATACAAAGTTTATGCTGCCTGAAATCAGCAGTAGGGCACCAAATGCTCATATAGAAAGGGCCATTGTGGGAATGAGTTGTATTTTTTTAGGCTTTGAAATATCTTCGTTCACATGAGACAATTTTTTTTCTCTTGAATGATCTGTTAGTCAGGAAGCCCCAATTTTTTTTTCCCTGAAAAACAATACAAAGAAATTTACTAATAGCCAAGAACTTTGAACTGAAGGGGTCACAAAGTCCATCCTCTTTCATTTAAACATAATCATCAACTGATACTTTGCCACAGTCTCCACCACTCCCCCATGTCTCAATCCAAGTCATCATTTATGTTTGGAGCTTTCGATAACAGAAAACATCTCTACATGGTGTCCTTCAAAATATTGGAAAGGAAATTACACAAGTTTTCATTGTAAAATATAAGTGTATTATACATAATATTTAAAGTCATTTTTCATCACCCAATAATGTAAAAACATTTCGGCAGTTGTTAATGTGGTTTTTTCAGTCTTTCATAAATGACAGTCTCTAACAGGTTTTCTTTCAACTTTCTTTCCTTTCCTCTTTGCCATAATTTGTTTTATCCTTCTAACTACAACTTCTCCTGACATATTTTACCCATTCAAGACCTGTAGACAAATTACCTCAAGATATTTATTCCCCAAATCATTGTTCTATTATTGTGTTTTTTCTTTTACTTACCCTTTCTTTGATTAGGAGACTTCTTTGTATACATGTACACACGTAGTTTGCTTAGTTACCACCATCCCAGTACCTAGCGCTATTCCTTACCCGTGTTAAGTGGACAAAAAGTTGGGACATCTATTTGCAGTTGAGTCATCTAACCCAGAAGGCCTCATAACATCCTTTTTATTTAAGTTCATTCATTCTCCTCCAAACAACAGTTCTCTCTCACCTTTATCACACTTAGTTTAGGTCAATTTGATTGATATAAACAATAATCAATTTAAAAAATAAAGCAACTGTTACCTCCAAAAATCATGTGACTCTTGTTTTCATCAACACGTTTGGCACACAGAGGGTGCCAAAAAAATGCATACACATTGTAAGAAAAGAAAGAGCTATGTTAAAATTATAATACTCACATCATGTTTGATTCTGCAATTACAAAAAGTGCTCAAACATGACTTGCATTCACCTTTTGTTATTGGTATTGATTGAGTATTACAATGTTAAAACAGTTCTTTCCTTTTTAAAATCGTGCATAGATTTTTGGGCACTCTCTGTATTCCTTTGTGCTAGCTCAGGGAATCAACGCCGTGGTCATCAGGGAGGTTATTATGCCAGATGAGGACCAATTAGCATCTGTTCTAAAAATACGTCTTCTGATGCTTCTTTGGGGACATCCACTGATCAGTCGTAGCTATGTCATAACCCAGTCGCACTCCCGTTGACACGGTGAGGACACGCAGTGAGATAATTAGTGTTCAATGTAGTCTTCAAATACAAAGTGGACATACAGTCACTTAACATCTGACCAGAGTGAGCAGGAGAACTAAATATAATCTGACTACATTTTTGACAAAGGCAAAATGCTCCCTGAACTTGAGTATCAGGATTCTCAAGCAAAACTTCTTCTTCTTCTTCTTCTTATGAATTTGGGCCATTTGGTCTTTCCTAAAAGAACATTTCCAAACATATATTGGAAACCAGTGGGCTTATATAAGTTAATATAAAAATATTTGCTTTTTGCACAACTCTTAGTTTAACCTTTCTTTAAAAATCCTACTCCCCAGTGCTCATTGATCTGTTCTGAACCTTAGCTAATAATACTCTCAGCTGAACACTGTTAAGAATAAAAGCTCCTGGTTTATACAGTACTTTCCCTTTATAATCCTCAAAGGAGTATGTAAATGCAAGACCACTGTGAGTCCAACTTTATAGACGGGGAACTGGAGGCTCAGCAAGAGTAAACAGCAAGGCCAAGGCCAAGCCTTAGTTGAGTTTGAAGGAATGAAGTCTTCCTAAATTCTATTTTACCTTATTACCCAGAAGGCCATGTTACTGCTTTAGTGAGGAAAATGTGCTTTTACAAGTGTTGATACTAAAACTTCCCTGCTAAGTACTTTAGAAAAAAAAGGAATTGACCCTCTCTCAGGTCTTTGATTCCAAGATGGTGAAGAAAAGGAGGAAAAATTGTGCCAAAAGGCCACAGCTATGTGCTGCCTAATTGGTGCACAAACTACACCTGATATGAGCCCAAGGACAAAGCCATTAAGAAGTTTGTCATTTGAGACAAAAAACAATAGATATGGTGCAAACACAGCAAAAAAGGATCACTTCTATACTATTGGTGGAAATGTAAATTAGTACAAACTCTATGGAAAAGAGTACAGATATTCCTCAAAGTAGAGGAATGGATATTCCTAAAAGTAGACCCACCATTTGATCCAGCAATCCCACTACTGGGTATCTACACGAGGAAAAGAATTAATTTTATATATACATATATACTTACATGTAAACTCTGCACCCAAATGGTTATTGCAGCACAATTCATAATTGCAAAGATATAGAATCAACCCAAGTGGCCATCAACTGATAAGCAGATAAAAAAATGTAAGAGAGAGACACTCACACATATACACGGAGAGAGCAAAAAAAGTATATGCATTTTAAGAAAAGAAAAAAACATATTAATATTATAACACTCAATATATACTGACAACGAAAGATAAATACAAGTCCCGTTTGACTTCTGCAATTATAAAAGTGGTTACCATCACCATCCAGGGAACTCCTAATTATGGCCAACTACTGCCTTACCAACGTTGACCAAAGATTCCACTTGGATGGCTGCATGTGCTGTTTCTATTTCCTCTAAAGTACAAGCCAGTTTTCTACCGGCCCCCACACCCTTGAAGGTCCCCAGTACTCATGCTTCCATTGTCACTGTACTTCCACAACGTTCTTGAACTTCAAATACCACTTCAGAATGGTTTTGCGCTCCTCAAACAACAGCTGTACTCTGCCATTTTCTTTGACTGTCCTGCCTGTCGCCAGGTGGCCCTAGCATTCATTTGATCAACGCCATCTTTGCTACCATAATTCAACTCAACTTTGAAATGCGATACATAGATAACATCTCTTAAAATGTGTATACATTTTTGGCACCCCCGGCATGCTTGTGTGTGTGTGTGTGTGTATAAATACTACTACGCAGCCATAAAAAGAATGAAATTGGCTCAGTGCCTGTGGCTCAAGTGGCTAAGGTGCCAGCCACATAAACCTGAGCTGGCAGGTACAAATCCAGTCCAGGCCCACCAAACAACAATGATGGCTGCAACCAAAAAATAGCCAGGCATTTGGTAGGTGCCTGTAGTCCCAGCTACATGGGAGGTGGAGACAGGAAACTCGCTTGAGCCCAGGAATTGGAGGTTGCTATGAGCTGTGATGCCCCACAGCACTCTATCCAGGGTGACAGCTTGAGGCTCTGTCTCAAAAAACAAAAAAGAATGAAATACAGTCTTTTGCAGCAACTTGGTTGAAACTGGAGACCATATGCTAAGGGAAGTATCTCAGGAACAGAAAAACAAACACTGCATGTTCTCATACAGTTGGGAGCTAAGCAATGAGCGTGCATGGTCATACGTGGCGAAATGGACATTGGAGACTTGGAAGCAAGGAGGGTGAAGGGGTCAGGGATGAGAAGTTACCCATTGGGTACAAAGTTCACCATTTGGGTGACAGGTACACTAAAAGCCCTGATTCCACCACCAGACCATGCATCCATGTAACTAAAAACCATTGTACCTCTAAAACTATTGAAATCAATATTTTAAAAAAGAAGTTCATCACTGGGAATTTACTGGAGGGCACAGTTGTCAAGGATGTTCCCAAAGTGAGTGTCGTCAGCTCCTATACGCTTCTCACACGTGAAGCTTCATTCCTGCTTGAGTTGTACCCAGCAAGGTAGCTGGGCATCCATTTCCTGGAAGGCATGGATGCTGACACCCCAATTTCGACCCCTGAGTACTGCCCTGAGACCTCCACCCAAACCCATCAGAAAGCCAGTCCCTTAGAACTGAAGAAAAATTGTCCTCTGGAATGCAATAAAGTGAAAATTATACTTTAAGAGAAAAAGAGAAGTGAGAAATTAAAGGTTCACATTCTTTCTTGAAGAGAAATATTTATGAGAATGGTATTCTTTACTTAAATCTCTAATTTTTACATCATTTCAGAAGGAATTCTTTCCTATTCAGAAGATTTTTGATGTTCTGAGCTAATGATACCTACTCCTTCCTGAATAGCAATATCTACTTCTGCTTTATTTTTTTTTTATGACTGTGAAAAAAGAGTTTTTTTTTTTTAACATGACATGTAAAGCTTCTAAAGGGTAATAGCTGAATTCAGAATAGAAACGCAGAAAACTGCTAAAACTGCAAAGAGATAAGCTATATAAAAAGAGTCCTTTCAATGTAAATGTTTCCAAGAGAGAAAATGCAACAAAATTAAAAAGTGTAAAAAAAGGGGGGGGTATCATTTCTTCAAGTTCTATGAAGTGTGTAGAATGGGTACCCTGCCCAACTGGGGCAAGAGGGAAAACAGAAATCAGAGTGCTACGGGCGCTCACAGAGGTGCCGGGAGAGGCGCCAACCTCTCCCACCTTCCATCTGGCTTCTCGGAGTTAATGAGAGTTTGCTGAGGCCTGAGAGGTCTTCATCGAGCTTTTCCAACTGGAGGTAATATTAAGTCCCATGCATCTTAATGCAGCATTAAATACTGCTCTCAAAAACAATATCAGCCAGTTCTCTGCTATTCCACAGGTATATACGCCGACAGGTGAAGCCACAGATGCAGAGGCTTAATCATCTCCAGTAGTGATGGAGGATTTGATCTCACAATAGTGACGGAGAAGAAAACCAAGTTCTGAAATTGACATCTGTTGCGATTTGAAGATGGGTCTGATAAGCTTTAGACTAGTTTGAATAATAACCACACTCTCCAAGCCCCCACCTTCACTCCCTTGCGGTAAAAAACTTCAACTTCTGCTTTGGAGAAAATGATGCCAATGAGATCCAGTGAAAATTACTTCCTGCTCACCATTTCCCATACACTTTACAACCAGGTTAACCTTATCTACATCCACACCCAGCCACACCTCCTACCATTTTAGTAAAAAAAACTTCCCTTCCTGTGCCCAGAGAATCCGTGATCATCAAAATCTGTCTTTCTGAGAAAAGTGCTAAAGATGGATGGCTACTGAGCTGTCATTTTGATATAGTTCTAGGCTGAACCAATGTGACTTCCATTCTGTTCTGGCCTCGGCTACACAGTGACTATAAAACTCCCCTGAATTTTCCAAAAATTCCGTAAAAATATCCCTAAGTAAGCTTTGAATAATTTTTGTAACCGTCATTATCACACAGAAGGAATCTATAAGTGTTTGCACAAAATGATGGTGATGATTTCTCTCCAAAAGCAAAAATTGGGCTAGTTTCTCTATTTTGGTGTGTTTATTGCTTAAAATTGGAAGAGGGTTGGTTCTTTGGAAGCACTGGGCAATAAACTCTCTACATCTTTATCGAATGAAAATGAAATATTTAAATGAATATCAAGAGAACCTTTGTAGAGAAAACTGGGTAACCAGGAGGCATTGCGGAGAATGGGAATGAGAAGGGCAGAAATTTAGCAGAACCTTTTTTCTTTGGAAAGAAAAAGACTAGATGCTAGAAATTCTATTTAGAGAATCTTTAGACCATCAGGTAGAGTTGTCTTTTCTCTATCTAGCTGTCTCCCAGAGTATTTTAGTCCATTTCCTGTTGCTTATAACATAATATGGGAAGCCAAACAATATAAAAAGTAACGTGAATTTATTTCTTCCAGTTCCGGAAGCTGAAAAGTACAAGTCAAGACAAGCTGCATCTGACCAGGGCCTTCTTGCTGGTAGGAACTCTCTGAAAAGGCCCAAGGTGACACAGAATGCTAGCCCAGGTCTCTCTTCCTCTTCTTCCAAAGCCACTAGTTCCACGCCTATGATAACCCTTTAATCCATTAATCCACGAATGGATTAATCCAGTCACAGAGACTGAGCCGATCGCCTCTTAAAGTCCCCACCACTCAATACGGCCACACTGGGGATTAAGTTTCAACAAGAATTTTAGACGGAACATTCAAACCCTGGCACAGAGTCGCTGTCCAAGTTCTCTCAATAACGATGATCGTCTGACAGCCAGCAACTGCTCTGACCACCAAATCCTTTCTCGGCGTCAAAGAAATGTTTGTTTCTGTTTTTGTCTTACCAATGCCTGAAATATCAAAGGCTGAGAAACCTCACAGAACAACAACAGAAATGAAGCTTCCCCTTCTGCAGAGAAAGGATAACCGACCTACCTAACATCAGGGATCTCAAGCTGGAGGGACCTTTTGGGGGTCTTCTCACTCTCCACGGCAGGCTCCAAGCAGAGGGGTTGCTCACCATCCCCAACTGGCAGCAGGTAAGGTTCGCCCATTGATTAGAGTTGTAACTGCCAAGCTCACATAGGTACAGCTGAAGGCATTTTTCTAACATTCGTCACTTTAAGAAAAGGGACCTTTATAGAAATTGTTCGTTCTTATACAATCCACTCCAAAATCCACTAATTTCCTCTTTCTATTCATCTTCCAGAAATCCTATATCCAAGACAAATGGGATTTAGTATAGCATGCTTTCAGGGATCCCACAACAAGCAAGACTATTTTAAGAATTCTATTCATCAATTCTCAATAAATATTATGATACCAGCACTTAGGCATTTTAAAGTGAATTTCCTAAGCAGACCTCAAGCTCTTAAGCAACACAGATGCATTAAACCTCCTAATTCCCTTGCAAAACAAGCTAAGGAGCCAGGGCTAAAACACGATTTCTATAATGCAGCTGCGTGGCAGGTCACCCAGAAATGGCCCATCTCTTAAAAGGAAAGGCGGGGAGTGGAGGGAAGATTATGGCAACAGCAAATTGATTTGAGTACCAGCACTCTCTTATCCATTTCCAAGTCCAGTTCACCAGGAAACACTGGGTAACAATAAAAGATTCACTTGCTTGTCAATCAGTTATTTAAGAGACATTCATTAGGTGGCTATGTGATGCTGGAAATTGGATTAGACTCTAAGAATATAATTTTAAAAAATCCCTTTCCTGTGAAGCATGCAATACAGTAGAGAAGAAATGTCTTTTTTTTTTTTGGCTGGGGCTGGGTTTGAACCCACCACCTCTGGTATATGGGCCCAGCGCCCTACTCCTTTGAGCCACAGGTGCTGCCACAAGAAATATCTATTTTTAAAAAAATAACAAAATACAGGATGGTGCCTGTGGCTCAGCGAGTAGGTCGCTGGCCCCATGTACCGAGGATGGCAGGTTCAAACCCAGCCCCGGCTGAACTGCAACAACAACAACAAAAAAAAAAAAAAATAGCCAGGCATTGTGACGGGCACCTGTGGTTCCAGCTACTTGAGAGGCTGAGGCAAGAGAATCGCCTAAGCCGAGGAGTTGGAGGCTGCTGTGAGCTGTGACGCCACAGCACACTACCAAGGGTGATAAAGTGAGACTCTGTCCATACAAAAAATATATATATAAATAAATAAATAATAATAAAATACTGTGTAATAAGTAAAAGAATGGAAGTAGTCTGAAAAGTAGAGATAGCATGTAGGATAGATTAAATAACTTTATTTGTATAACAGGATAGGAAGATATTCAAGGGGGGAAATTGCCCTAAGATGTGAAATCCGAGATGGAAGGATGAGTAGGAATTTGACAGTGTTATGAGTATTCCTTTTCTAAAGAAGAATTATCCTTCGTGGTAGTAGTAATGAATGTATTGCAGCCAGTCTTCCTGGCTTTCCTAAAGACAGACTGAAAGATCTATGTGTGAGTTAAGGGATAATAGCCCTTCCTTCCTCCGTCTGCTCCTTCAAATGGTGTTGTGAGGGCCTCACCGGTAAATCACTGAATACACTTCTTTTTATAAAGATACGACTGTCCTTATGGTCTCTGTTTCTTTTCCTCTCACAGCTGCTTACAAAACAGAGCTAGAACAGGAAAAACAGTCAATCCTTGCGTTTTACAAAACAGGCAATTGTGAACTAGGAGCCTGTTTCTCTCCCAAACGCCTACATGGTAAAAGTCGAATCCCTAAGACAGAGAAACTAAAGGCGGACACTGATTCCACTGAGAATCTTGAGGCCACTGTATTTCCCAGCCACATATAAAAAGGTAATCAGACACGCACTCTCTTCACCAGCTAGGAGCTTCTCAAGGGCAGTATCTCAAAATAGAATAAATAGAATAGGTTTTGCTGAAACAAATAGACCCTTAAATCCCAGTGGTTTCAAGCAACGAAAGTCTACTTTTCACTCACACAAAGTCTGAGGTGGATGGGGGACTCCCAGCTCTGCCCCTTTCAGCCAGTTGGGGTCCAGAGTCCAGGCTGTGATGCCACCAGCTCAGAATCTGGCTTCTGAGGTTGCTACATCCAGGTAGGGAAGGGTGGTGGTGACCCACTCTGAACCATCTCACGCCCCGTTCACCACTCCCAGTTTATTGGTCAAAACCAGTCACCAGCTCCTAACACAACTGCAATGCCGGCTGGGAAATACAAGGATCCATCTGACTGTTTGATGAGTGCTAAGATTATGTCTTTTTTCAATAGAATCTCCAGAACTAGCTCAGTGCATGGCACAAAATACATGTTCAACAAAGGAATGTTGAACAAATAAGTAAAAGAACCCACTATGCTCATGGTACTTTTTTAGCACTATCAGGGTATACAAAGATATATAAGGAATAATTTCTGTGTTCAAGAGCAGAGGACCTAATTTTGAAATTAAACAACTAGGGGGTGGCACCTATGGCTCAAAGGAGTAGGGCGCCGGGCCCCATATGCCAGAGGTGGCAGGTACAGACCCAGCCCCAACCAAAAACTGCCAGAAAAAAAAAAAAAAAGAAATAAATTAAACCAACTACATGTATACACCCAAACAGAATGAAATGAACCACGCACAGCAGTATCAGCTAAGTAACAAGTGAACAATTACAATAAAAGGAAAGATAAATGAAGAGTTGGGATGATTAGGAAACACAGTCTTCTGTCTCTTTATATCTTTTTTATTTATTTTTTTATTTTTTGCAGGTTTTGGCCAGGGCTGGGTTTGAACCTGCCATCTCTGGCATACAGGGCCGGCACCCTACTCTTTGAGCCACAGCCACCACCCTGTCTCTTTATATCTTAAACTTAAAACATTTCTTCTCTCAAAAGATCCCAAAGCCATTTATCTCAGGGAATTATTTTAACAGTAAAGACAAGAAAAAAATAAAGTAACGTATAAAATAATCGAACGTACCTTCAAAAGTTTTAGAATTCTAGTCACAAACAGAGGAGCAATGTTTAGGGATCATGTCTAACATTTGTTTAATCTGGAGAAACAAAATATTTCCAGAGCTGAGCATTTTCTACGTTCTATTCAGACATGATCCACGCAGATGACAATGAACCTGGCTGCTTCTCATTCTTCGTAACTAGTGCAGCAAGAGGAAGTGACCGCCAACCGACCACAGAGGACATTCTTTATAGAAATTCCCTGACATTCTGAGTAACAGATGAATCATTTGAAAAGTACTCGTGTTCTGGTCAAATGCTGATCTTTTTTTGGTTTTTGCAAGATATTATTAACCTTAACTATGGGAAATTAAGAACCAGCCATAACATTTTATAGCAATATTTTAACCTGACTTCAAGCTCCTAGGTTTTTAAGTACCAGGTATGTAAACTGATACATTTCTGAAAAGCAATTTAGCAATATAAATGAGGAGTCTTTAAAATGTTCATATGGTAGAACAACTAATTTCCTTTATAAAAATCAATCCTAAGGTAATGCTCACAAAGATTCCACCATGAGCATATCCGTACGGCATTATTTATCATCGGGAAAAACTGCAGACAACCAAAATTTCCAATTCTAGGGAAATGACTGAGCAAATTAAATTATATTCATATATGGAAATATTATGCAACCATTAAAACATGATATACATATGGCATTGTCTATCAAAATTTTAATTGATCATCCTTTAATCCGGGATTCTCACTTCTTGGTCTCCATCCTACAGAAAAGCTTTTCAAATGTGAAAAAAAATGTTTTCACATTCAAAGATGTTTTTGCAGCATTTCTAGAATATCAAGTATTGGAAAACCTGACTCAGAAATTATCTAAATAAAGGTAAATTAGGAATGCTAAAGAGAAAGTTCAAAATGTACAAATGTTAAAGGGAAATAAGTTGTAACACAGTAAGTATGCTAAAATCACCATTCTTGGGGAAAATGGCTATGATATATCTATCTTTTTTTTTTGCAGTTTTTGGCCGGGGCTGGGCTTGAACCCGCCACCTCCCGCATATGGGGCCAGCACCTGACTCCCTGAGCCACAGGCGCCACCCTATTATGTATCTATTTCTATACCAATAACTTACACTTGGTTAAGGAAGCAGATTTCTCTTTTCAATTTTATACACCTGTGTATTGTAATGTTTTATCATGAGCATCTGCTGTTTTAATTTAAATTTAAATTTTTCATTCAGACACCTAAGATTAATAATAATAGACAAAGAGAAAAGGTTATAGATACCTTTTAATTATATAAAGAAAATGTTTTTAACAGAATCTTAAAAGGACAAACTTGGTAATGTCATATACATGGTATTATGCAAACTGCTTAAAAACTATCATAGTGAAAAAGACAGGAGAGAGATAAATATGTCAGAATATGAACAGTATTTCCCTCTTGGTGGTAGAACTATTCGTGGGTGGATTAATGGAGGCATAGTTCTGCATTCTTATATCTTTATGTACTTTTTGCATTTTCTAAAAAATAGGTTTTACAGTGTAATCAAGGAATGGGAGAAAGCTTAAAATTAGAAATAAGGAGTTTAAACAAGAAAAACATTAAGGTAGCATAAATCAGAAAGTGTCCAGATCATAGCACTATGTTTCTTATAGACACTTCTTATTAAAACACCTTCCTTCCATTAGATTTCCTATTTTTATTTTTTTAATTTATGTTGTTGTTGTTTTTGTTGAGACAGTCTCACTATGTCACCCTCAGTAGAGTGCCGTCGCGTCACAGCTCACAGCAACCTCAAATTCTTGGGCTTAGGCAATTCTCTTGCCTCAGACTCCCAAGTAGCCAGGACTACAGGCACCCACCACAATGCCCGGCTATTTTTTGTTGCAGTTGTCATTGTTGTTTAGCTGGCCCAGGCTGGGTTCAAACCCACCACCCTCATTGTATGTAACTGGTGCCATAACCACTGTGCTACGGGCACGCCTAGATTCTCTATCTTTTGATCCCATGCTCTTATGTAAATAAACCTTGCTCTAGGCCCTTGAGGTGATCTAAAACATAGCCACATGTTCTTGGATTATTGTCCATTATGTCCTCACCCCTTGGATTAGGTCAGGCTCATGACTACTTTCATGAATAAAGTTTGGCAGAAGTGATGCTATGTGACTTCCGAGGCTAGGTTATAAAGCCCACACACCTTCCTTCTTGCTCTCTGGAACACATATTTCTAGCACCTTGAACTGCCGGATAAGAAGTCTGGATACTCTGAGGCAGCCATGTTGTGAGGAGGTTCAAGCCACATGGAGAGGACACAGGCAGACATAACCGTTAACATCCGTTCTGTGCTGGGTTCAAATTCCTGACCAATGAAATCCATGAAAAAATAAAATGGGGGTTGTTTTATGCCTATAATTCTGGAATAATTGTTATGCAGCAGTAGATAAAAAGAAATATTCTTGAGTGGCTCCTGTGGCTCAAAAGAGTAGGGTGCCGGCCCCATGTGCCGGAGATGCCAGGTTCAAACCCAGCCCTGGCCAAAAACTGCCAAAAAAAAAAAAAAAGAAAGAAATATCCTCTCTCCAAGTATACATACATATTCAAATCCTATAATAAAAGTCAGTATTTTTATTAACATAGAGAAAATTTTTTAAAGATTTTTGCCTTTGCTTCTAGTGCTATATTTCTTAATCCCTTTGAAATTGTACAGTTCTTTTTGCATCACTTGAGTGATTCATTGAATGACTGGACCATTTTAGTGATTGTTTCTAAGTAAGGCATTTTACTAATGATAAAAATACAATCTTTCAAAAATATGTAATCCTTCCACTCCAGCTATTTGGGTGTAATTGCCACTTAATAATAATGGTATGCATAGAGGATTTTCAAGAGTTTTTCATCTATTATTGACGTTAAACCTCCCAGCATTTCAATCCATTAGGTACTCTTAGGATCTTCTCATTTTAAAGAGAGATCTATCCTCATTTTAAAATGAGATCTTCTCATTTTAAAGAAACTTGAGCACAGAGAAGTTAAGCAACTTACCTAAGGTCACACAGTGGTAAATAGCAAAGCCAGGGTCCAACCCAGGGAGCTCGTAACCAGAATCTCCGCTTTCAACCACGGAACTAAATTCTTCCTCTTCTCTTTTCTGCTCAACACACAGAGGCTAAGCTTCCAGTAATACACATCTCAGAGCCGGTGAACACAGGACAGTAATCTCATAACCTGGCTTCCTGAAGGAAATGTCATATTGCTATTTTGCTATTACTTCTTGAAAAAAAGCAAAATAGTTCCAGAGATCTAAAGCTCCATAGATTAAAGAAGAACAAAGCTAAAGGTAGAAATGGAGTTCTGTGCAGTGGACCCAAATAAATAACCAAGAATTTCCAGAAGGAGGGATCTTATGGCCAATCGGTTCCAAAGCTTTTGTATAAATATATAAAGAGAGGAAAGGAGAGAGGTGGGGAAGGAAAGCTGAGAGGTGGGGAGGGAGGGAAACAAGTTTACTAATAATGGAATGGTTGGAGAGATTCAAGGCCAGTGTGGGTAAGGCAGGAAGGGAATATGAAAAAATAAATAGATGAAAATAGGAAAACCAATTATAAACTTGGGTTGAGGGCCTAGAAAAGGGGATACAAATAAAAGATATCTACTCTGATCAATTCAGATCTTGAACAAATTTCCACTCAGTTAATTTCAGTGGAAAGACATGCTCTGTGGTGATGGGCAAAAAAAGGAAGTGTGTTTTACATCTGGAAATTTGACAGGACTAAGTGGAGAGGCTGGTTATTTAATAATCTGTGACCCAATTACATTTAAATCTATTTCAGATCCTCTGCAGGGAAGGGGCTTCCATAGCAAATAGGATGGAAGGGGGTAGAATGTGTTAACATTTAAGAAAATATCATCTCAACCATGAATAATTTTGATGTTTTTTAGGAAGTTAATCTTTTAAAGGCTTATATAAAGTTAGTCCAACAAATTTAAGAAAACTAATAAGGTCTCAAACGTAGAATTCTACGGAAAGAAAACAATACTAAACTGTTATATACAAATGTCCATTGTTTTTCATTGTTGCTATGTGTAAGAAAATAACCACTTTTAAATATTCCTTAGTAATAATGAAGGAAATAGACTTCTGGGACTCTCCTTCTTGTGGATAGCTTATTGATTTAAAATAAAGGAATTTGTAATATAAACAGAAATATCCCCCAATACTCAGCCTTTTACTAAATATCCTTTGAACACATATTGTGAACCAGGCACATGGCTAGGCCCTGGAGAGTTAACAAATAACTGACTTAAATGCTTTGCAAACATTTATCAAAGAAAATGATAAGAGAAAAATCTCTAATGCTCAGTCCCTGGTTTGAAGCCTGGGTTAGGTTTCCAGGGCCTCTCTTCTGTTTAGTACTAAGTGTTTTTCTGCCATAAAACAAACAATCCGGGCCAAGGACGGTGACTCCCACCTGTGATCCCAAAACTTTTGGGAGACAAGGCTGGAGAATTACTTATGGCCAGGAGTTTGAGACTAGTCTGCGCAGCATAGTGAGATTTGGTTTGTACAAAAAAATTTTTGACACATACTCTCACTCTGTCAGACTGGGTAGAGTGCTGTGGCATCCTCGCAGCTCACAGCAACCTCAAACTCTTGGTCTCAGGTGATCCTCTTGCCTCAGCCTCCCACGTAGCTGAGACTACAGGCCTCTGCCAAAACTCCCAGCTACATTTAGAGACCAGGTCTCGCTCTGGCTCAGGCTAGTCTCGAACTCCCCGGCCTCCCAGAGTGCTGGGATTATAGGCATGAATTACCACTCTGCCTTCCAAAAAATTTTTTGAGAACATTCCGGGCCAGGAGCAGTGGCTAACGCCTGTAATCCCAGCACTCTGGGAGGCCGAGGCAGGCAGATCGCCTCAGCTCAGGAGTTCAAGACCAGACTGAGCTAGAGCAAGATCCCATCCCTAAAAATAGCTGGGCATTGTGGTGGGCACCTGTACTCCCAGCTACCTGGGAGTCTGAGGCAAGAGAATCACTTAAGCCCAAGAGTTTGAGGTTGCTGTGAGCTGTGACACCACGGCACTCTACTGAGGGTGACAAAGTGAGACTCTGTCTCAAAAAAAAAAAAAAAAGAAAAAAACCAACAACATTCCTTCATGGCCTACTCGCATTATCATTTTCCAAAGCTAGTAAAGAACATCAACTCAAGGCTTAACAGGCTACTAGTCTTGGAGAAAAAAATCTTATGAACAGAACCCTGGAAGGAGACCACAGGTGAACTTCCCACCAAGGACTGTGCTAGTCACTAGCTGCATAGCCATGAGATCCTTGTTCAGCGGTTCTCAGCCTGTGGGTCACAACCCCTTTGGGGGTCAAATGACCCTTTCACAGGGGCCACCTAAATACATCCCACGTATCAGATATTTATTTACATTCCGATTCATAACAGTAGCAAAATTACAGTTAAGAAGTAGCAACAAAAATAATTTTATGGTTGGGGGTCACCACAATGTGAGGAACTTTATTAAAGGGTCTTGGCATTAGGAAGGTTGAGAACCATTGCTTTAGATCCTCAGTAAAATAAATAATATTTATAGAACTTTACCTTCATTTCACAGTGTTTAGATATTGAATAGGGGCTAATAACTCAGGCCTGTGCTCTTTCTCCTTGCTATTACATGCTGCCTTTACTTTTATTATTTTCTGTCTGCTCTTTATATAAGTAGGACCATCTTAATTCATAACAAAAAATTCAACTCGAACATAACTAAAAGTAGGTAACTTACTGGCTCAGATGAACAGCAGGGCTTCAGGGCTGGCTGAATCCAGTTCTCGGTTTACATTGTTAATGCGTGGTTATTACTCACTTCATCTCTTGAATGAGCTTCTCTCTGTCACTTCATATTCAGAGAAGCTCTCCCCTTATAGTCACATACAGGACCTCCAGTTGTCTTATCAAAATTCATAAGATTGTATCATATTGGATTAATTTGAGTCATGCAGCATTTCTTACCATGCAGAAAGTCGTGTCAGCCCCACCCAAACCACACAGAATGAAGGCAAAGGGGGAATGATTCTACTAAGAAAAATCAAGGTACTGATATCAGAAGACTTGAAGACTTGAAAATGCATGCTGATTAGCCAATGCCCGCTCCACGTTTATATAGCCTTATCTATATGTCTGTCATTTGTACTATTTTAAAGCTTTATTAACTTTCTGATTCGATTTCCTTATTCTTGGCTTGCTTCTTTGCTTTAATCAGTAGGATTCACTTTGGAAAAGTCCCATTAAAGACATATGGACATGACCCTACACAACTGAGCAGCTGTTCCCAAGTCTGATTTCTCTGAATGACAGAGGAAGTAGATCTAGACTTCTGGATCAGCCTTCCATGATTCATGCTCTCCCAACAGACAGCAAAGTGGATCTTCACCTTACACTTGACCAGGACATTCAGACCTGAAAAGCAGGGCGGGCAAGGCCAAGGTTGGAAAAGCAGAGAAAAGAATTAACCTTGCATTGGCGATTCTTCTATCCACTCTCTTGCTGCTCTAGAAATAAATAGCTATTATTACTTTGTAAATGCCGCGATGACTTCACACCGTAGACTAATTTCCATGAGCATCCTTGCACCCAGATGTTAAGGGAGCTGGCGTGAGATTCATTCAGCAGATATCTGGCAGTATCTGCACTCACCAAAGAGCAGAGAGGTAGCATGTTCCAAAAGTAAAGTAACTAGCAGGGGACAGAGTCAGCAACAGGTCGCCCCAGCTCTCTACTTCCTCGGTGGGCTCATCCCAGCCCACTCAGTGGACTATAAACACTCTCGGTGGCTTGTCACTGTGGTTACCACTCAGCCATGCACCATCTGCCTTCCCAGGTTATTTTTGATATTTGGACTTCAGCCACCTATGTACGTATAAATAAACCATTTTATAGGACATGAAATGAGTCCAGTAACACAGGGCCAGAACTGAGAGTTCTAGATAACAGCCCTCTCCTTGAAAGCTTCATGCTTTGACTCATTTTAAAATAATGTTGGGGAGTCTGAGATTGTCGGTAGTACCCTGTCATACTATGGATGTGTGATCAGGTGAGAAACCAGATGTCAAAATACCAGCTTAACTGTTGGCAGCGCCAGATTCGAGACTACACTTGGACCTGCCTCTACCTGGTTTTCTAATATTTTCCCTACTGACTAAACCCCTCAACCCTTCACAATGTTGGGTCTCACTGCACGAGAAAACTTCTGAGCACGTAGAGGTAGAGAAGGAAAACAGGGGTGGACAAAGCCCAGACCAGGAGAATAAAGGTCAAACCCTAGAAGAGCAGCCCTCGTCACCTGTACCTCACTCAGAAGAAGGCGGACAGTAGATGTCCAGCCCCTGCCCCCTGTGAAAAGATGAGGCACTCACTGTGGTCTAAATGTTTGCGTGTTCCCAACATTCACATGCTGAGTTTGGCAATGGGCAGGGCCCCGCCTCCCAATACACAAGTTGACCTGGACTTAACCAAATATTTGCTCCTGGAACCCTGACTCTGGATCACGTGATTTAAAAAATTATGCAGCCTTAAAAAAAGATGGAAACTTTACCTCTTTTACATTTACATGGATGGAGCGGGAACATATCCTACTTAGTAAAGTATCTCAAGAATGGAAGAAAAAATATCCAATGTAATCAGTACTATTATGAAACCAATTTACAATCACTCACACTTTCATAAGAAGAATAGATCACGACTATGGCCCAGGATGAAGGAGGGAGGGGGGGAGGAGGGAGGAGGTCAGGTCGAGAGAGGGTGAATGGTGGGATCACACCTATAGTGCATAATGCAAGGGTACGTGTCGGATCTATTAAGTATAGAATATAAATGTCGTAATGCAATAATTAAGTAAACGAGATGAGGTTATATATTAACCGGTGTGATGTAAGCGTTCCTAATTCGATATGAAATCAGCACGTTGTACCCCATAAATGCATTCATGTATACATGATCTATGTGTTTAGGATTTAATAAAATAAAAAAGGCAAGAAGCAGTTCAGCATTCATTTAGTGGTAATGGCAGCCCTGTGCCCAGGAGCCAGTGGGAGCCCGTGTCTAGACTCTAGTAACCACGTCCGGCGGTGACTGGCCCGCCCTGGCTGTGGATCAGCTCCGCAGATTGCCTCCATCCCTGCCTGCGATGGGGGGATTACAGCTGAGCAGGCATTTCCTCCCGTGCCCACCCCACCTCCCACTAGAGACTGAGAATTTCTCCCTGCCCCATGAGGCTGGGCTCACCCAGGCAACTTGTTTGGGCCAAACACCAGCCAACGACGCGATACACAGAGGCCTTCCGTGAGCTTGTGTGGTCTGGCTGCATGTCAGCGCTGCTGCACGTTTTTCCCTAAGAAGAGCGTCCTGTGGGAAGCTGCCTTCCTTCCCTGAGTCCTGGGAAGCACATACAGAGCTCTCGCCCTGGCCCCACTCAGAGCCAGGAGCTGAGCTCAGCAACCTGCAAACCCAGAGCAGAGCGGGGTGGCTGTAGGAGCGCCTTATGTCTGCTCTAACTTATCTGCACAGCTTCAAACAATACGGATTTATTCTTCCTTAATTTTGGAGGCCCAAAAGCAGTTTCTCTGAGCTGCAACCGAAGTGTTAGCAAAGTCGTGCTCCCTCCATGGATCTAGGGGAAAATCTGTTTCTGGTTCATTTCTGGCTAGTAGAGTAGCGTTCTTCAGCTCACAGCCCTTCCTTCATCCCCAAAGCCAGAAGCTCGGCTTCTTCTATCTCTCCCTGCCGCCGTCCCACACCACCCTCTGCCTTCTAGGCCAAATCTCCTCCTGCCTCCCTCTTCTAAGACACTGCGAGCCATTTAAGGCCCATTTAGACAAACCAGGATACTCTCCCCGTCTCGAGCTCCTTAATTTAATGGTATCTTCCACGATGTAAGGAAACATTCCCACGTCACAGGACTCAGAACCTGGGTATCTTCAGAGGCCACTACCGAGCCCACATCACAGCCACACCCACCCAGGACCCACCAAATCAGTCCACCTGCAGGCCCGTAACAGTGGGAACAGCAAAACATTCATTGTTTCAAGCCCTGAATTTTTTTTTTTTTATTTCAGACAAATACAAAGGTACAAATGTTTAGGTTACATTGTTTTCATGTTTAAGGCGAAGTTTAATTTGTAGTTGAGCCCTTCACCCAGGGGGCGTGCTGAACACCCTCACCTGTGCACATTCGTTGAGATTCCACCCACCAGGGGGCGTGCTGAACACCCTCACCTGTGCACATTAGGTGAGATTCCACCAATCACTCTCCCTGTTCCACCGTCCTGGCTAGACGGGACTCCTGTTTTTCTTTCCCATGCAAGCCACTGGATTTTTATTATTTTTTTTTTTTGTGACAGAGTCTCACTACATCATCCTCAATAGAGTGCCACTGCATCACAGCTCACAGCAACCTCCAACTCCTGAGCTTAAGCAATTCTCTTGCCTCAGCCTCCCAAGTAGCTGGAACTACAGGTGCCCACCACAACGCCCAGCTACTTTTTTGTTGCAGTTGTCATTGTTGTTTGGGGCCCAGGCTGGGTTCAAACCCACCTGCCTCAGGGTATGTGGTCGGTGCTATAACCACTATGCTACAGGTGCCAAGCCAACCTCTGGATTTTGAGGTGGTTTATTATGTGGCGTTATTGTAGCAGGAGCTGATGGACGCATTGTGCATTTTCCGAAAGCTTGTTCTTGATTTTCTGTGTCCCTTTTTTTCACCCACAGATTGCCAAAAATAATAGAAACTCGAATGAGTTTTTATTATTTTCAACCCAAACAACCTACCTGACATATACAAACCATCACATGTCTGAGAAACGGGGGCAGTGAAGTATTAAAGGATAATGCTGAGAGTGTGAACATCTGCCCAGATGTGTTCCTTAGTCCGGCTACCACCGCAATTTGTTTGGAGAAAATGGACAAAATAGAGAAGTCAGTAGGAGTAGGAAATTTAGATGACTTTTAATACTTTAAGCGGCTGTCACTTCTTTTCTTACCCAAGGACACGAAATCAAAACCCTAACCTTCAGGTAGAGAAGATGAGTAATTAAGATACGCGTTTTAACACAGACAGCAGTTGTTAAAATGATTGCAATAGTGTACGCTGTCCCAAGGAGGCAGTGACAAGGCCTCTGATGAGACTAGGGAATCAAATTGGTATTTTTTTTTAAACTTTATTTTAACTCCTCGTCATTTCTATCCAGAAGAGATTCCACAGGTCAGAGAAGTGGCAATGAATTAATGTCATAAAAAAGGTGTAGAGACAGCAGGAAATTGCAGACCATTAGTTAAGCCCCGTGATTCTTTGCCCTCATTTTACATCTTAAACAAAGTAAAAGAAGACAGTAGATGGAAAGTAACTTAAAAATGCTCTGCTCCGTAAAGGCCAGCCAATGGAGCTTCGGGACATTTATTTGAAGTCAGGACATTAGTGCCAGGGCCAATAAAGGGAATGTAATAAGTTTACATTTTTACAAAGGGGCCTGACAGATCTATATCAAAGAAAAATGTCCAAGAGACAGAGTGATGGGGTAATAGGAAGTAGAATTAAAACTTGACTTCCAGAGAGAAAAAAGCGATGATAACTTGGAGTACTTCCAAGGCCCCGTGGGAGTGATGCTCCGGGTTGGGGAGCGTGTCAGAGCAAAGACGCCTCTCCTATTGGGTGGGCATAAACCAAAGAGACTCCCCCCCAGCAGAACTCCTGTGTCTTCCTCTTGGGAAACAAAGACCCCACTGCAACATTTCACTGGAAAAGTCATAGCTCTTTCTTCCAGAATCAATTACTTGGACCATAAAGGTCTTTCAGAGGACCACTGCAAACAAAGCAAGCTGATGGGATGGGAGGCCTCCTTCAAAAGAGATAGACATTCTGGATAAAATATGATCCCCAAGAGTAATGACTGACTGCAGTTGCAATTCAAAAATAAGATCCAGGTGGTTAAAAACAAAAGGAGCGTTCACAGAGCAGAAGTGTGAGCTGACCCCACTATCTCCCTGCAGGGCTGTGCTCCTGGACATCGGCCCTCTGTGGGGGCCAGGGCTGTGGCAAGGGTCCTGTCCTGAAAAGCAGGGAAGATGGAACCAGGCCCCCTGCCTTAAGTACATCTGTAGGAAAATGCCTATTTATAACATGATCTCATAAATGGCCACCCCTTAACCATCTGGGCAAATAAACTAAAACTCTTCATGATTCTCACAAACCTACTAACCAGCGCTCCTCTTCGGATAGGAGCTAACTCCCTGGTACATTCCTATATGTCTATTTCCATCAGGGCTCTGCCTACCAACAGCCAATGATATTGGTTCTCTAAACTATCACTGCCTGAGTACTTGTAATTTTAACTCTATAATTTTATTAAATATTAAGGTAACTGATTGGTATGAGTATGAAAAGAGAGACTTACCGTTTCTATAGAAACAACTTTGATTTTTTTTTTTTTTTTTTTGCAGTTTTTGGCCACATCTGGCGTATGGGTCCAGCGCCCCCCTTTGAGCCACAGGCACCACCTACTACTTTGATTCTTTGGAAAGGCTTGATAAACAAAGGTGAGTTGCTAAACACAGTGCTGTCCAACCAATTATCTATGAATTATAAGACTGTAAAAGGGTTAGGGAGTCTTAAAAATTTAGAAGAGTTCTGTGATCAGATTTTTTTTAAACAAATATCTGTGTGTTTCACTTCACTCAAGTTCCTTTAAAGAAAAGTGGAAACCAAAGTTGATGCATTATGGGTTTGGGAAAACTCCAGTTAGTACAGTACTTAAAATACCTGCAAATAAAGGGGCCGTTGACACATTTTAAGGTAAAATCAATACTTAAGAAGCGTATCTCTTCTTTAATTCCTCACATTAACTCATGATGAAAATCCTTATTTAAAGGGTGAATTTTAAAAATACTCATGGCTGAATTCATTTTTTTTTAAATCATTTATTTATAAGAAAATTAGTCAGAAAATTACATAGTTCCCAACAAATTCTCTCTATAAAAATAAGGGCTCATTTACCTTCACCTTTTTATAATTTATCTTTTATTTTTTTTTTTTTTTTTTTTTGTTGTGTATTTTTTTTTTTTTATTGGGTCATAACTGTGTACAATGATTCAAGCTTGGAGTACAGTGTGCGTGCTTCCCATACAATCGGAGATATTTTTATCCACCTGATTAATGTAACATTCATGATATTTTCTCATTTACTATGTGAAAACAATTTTGATCCGTATTTAGAAGATTTCTCCTGACCCTTCA